>WEKW01008621.1:9063-27514 GCA_013389905.1 Sula dactylatra
GAGATGGAAATTTTTAAATTTTTTTACTTTTCCTGTGGTACAAACATTTGCCTGTTGTAGCTTGATGCTTCATCAATTTTATTACCATCAACAAACCGCCATCAGAGGGTACGGATTGTGAGCTGGTGGCAATAACCAAATTATTAGAAAAGTTTTTTTCAGAGAGCAATTTAGATTCAAATAAATTTGCCTTCCCTTTTCTGTTGGCAGTTGTCAGTTGTCAGTGAAACAGTTATGAAAATTGTGTCAGGGCTTTTTTTTTTAAAAAAAACCCAATCATTAAATAAAACGTTCATAAATAGCTGAATTTGTCAAGATTATTAACTACATAAAGAACAACACGACATATAAAAACCCAACACAAAATCCAGGAGTGACACAATAGTAAAGAGTAACATCAGCCTCTTTTTCTTTACAGAGCACCCACTCGTGCCATCTAGTCTTGCTCAGGATCTCTGCAAGCCACCAAAATGCACAAAATAGATAAGCAGTGTGGAGAATAAAAGACTGATCAAAAATCACTAGTGCTTCCAGCCCCAAAAGATCATCAGATAACAGAGCTGCAAACTTCTGCAGGTCACATTCAAACAGTCAAATTATACTAGCCAGTATGGCTCCAAGCCGGTTCTTCTACCACTTGCACTAATTCAGTGCAAATACATTCTAATTGGTCTACCAGGCTTCTACATGGATAATAAAAAAATAAACACAACTTATTCCTACAGACTAGACCTCCCCTGAGAACATCATGACTGGATTCTGACTGCTTCAATCTACTAAAAAGCATGAGTATTTTTTTTTTTTTTAAGTACACATGGTCCCTGAGATTGTGTTTCTTACATCTTTGTGGTAACCTGCTGCTCTGACTTACAAAGTAACCAAACTCTTCTGTATGCAGCCATCTAGGCAAGCATTGCAGAATTAGACCTTCTACCAGACTGGAGATCAATGCAAAGTAAGGCAGACTGTTAATATGACACACTGTAATACAAAGACAAAAGATCCTATTAAAAATATTTGGGAGCAGACTTCCTGAACTCACACATACTTAAATTTTCAGAAGCATAAAAGAAGATTGGTGGTGATATATGAATCCTACCTGGTGTTATGGTGGAGTAATAATCAGAGATGTTAAGAGCTTCTGTTAAAAAAAAAAATTAAAATTAAGTTTTCACATTTTAACTTAAAAAGCCTATGAAATACATGACACAAAAATAAGTTTCTACTTTAGACTCTGTCTTCCCAGGAGAAGTGTAAACACATGACCATTTATAAGGGAATTAATTTACTTTCAGCATGGGAAATGAAAAAGCGGCATTCAGTGTGAGATCCATCCAATCAAATGTTCGTGTCCCCATATGAGCCAGTTACTCTAGGCTCCCTGTTATTCAGTGGAGAAAGTGGTGCTTTTAAGGTGTGATTCCCATTTAACCTATTCTTCATGGGCACTTCAGCATAAGATGATGAATCATGTTCTAAAAATGTGCCTTTCTCTTCATCAGCTATGAAGAATAGCATAATGTCTAGCTCGTATACAGACATGTAGGGATCTGTACTGATATGGGATGAACCTACTCCTTGTTTTCAAATGCAAACATCAGGAAAAAAGGGGTAGCAAGTTCTTCTGATTGAGTCTTTACTGATCCTACTTGGCTCATTGCACTCTTGCAGAACTCATTGCAAGAACATATATCATGGAAGTGTCTTTAGGGAGTGGGGTGTACATTTTAGTTCTGTAAAATACTTTAAATAGTATCAGAAAGTATAGAAAACATTCTATCTATAGATTTACCATAACCCTACATCCTTGTAAAAAATAAATATGCCCAGTTTGGGCTTTGATAAGCAAAGTAATATTCTGAATAAGAAAGAAAGATTAACAGCTTAGTGTCAGTTAAATGAACTTCAAAACCCTACCCATGCAAACTTAAAATACAGATTGGAGATAAATATAAATTTTAAGATCATATAAGAAAAGAATTTGGACTAAAGAAATCACAGTTATTAAAAAAAACAAAAGCAAAGTTTCATGAATGCAACAAACATCTCCCTTCAGACCTTACTCTCTTCATGCTAATTCTCACCTGTAGTTTGTATAGTCTCCTCTGAAGTCGTATCTGAAGAAGAAAAATTAATTACAGTAAAAACAATAAAAATAAAATAAAAACCTAAAAAATCTTAAAAAATCTAAATCTAACTAAATCTAAATAAGAGAAAAATTAATAAAATCTTGCCTGAAGAATTAATAGGATAGGTGATAAAAGTAACAATAGAGGATTCTGGAAAAAGAAGAGAGAAGCAAAAACTGTATTAATACAATATTTTATTTCTATGAATTTTGGAGAAAAAAGATCAAGCACGCAAAACTTCGAACAGGAACTGAATATTATTCATCTAAGTTCCATTTTAAGAACAACTGCAAAGCCTGTTAAGAATGTTCACGTTATTTCAATATAAATATTTGAACTTATGTTCACATTATTTTTAAAATCTGAGTATCTGAATACAAACACCTGGTAACTGTGTTCCATCAGGTAAGTTCTTTTTATTGGTTTCACTCTTTTAGAAGATGCAGATGAATTTGGCATATCCAATAGCAATAACTGCTTAGCCCCAAGGACCTTTTCCTGCACAAACTCACAACACTCATGAGCAGAGATGACACACTGGGTTTGGCAAATTGTCTCTCCAAAAAAGCTATTTATGCCAGTAACCATATATAAATAAAATAGAGGTTGAAAATTTTTTTCAGCTACATCAAAAGAAAAAAAAATAAAATTACATTAAGACAACAGAAGAAAATTATAGATTGCTCAGGAAGGATGTGCTTAGTAAGCATATTTTAGGTGTCAGTGCAGGAATACAAAGTGCTTAGAGGACCACTTTATATCACTCCAATATGACAACTTGGTGACTTTTTTAAAATGGGCCAGGGCAGCTTCATAACAGAAGAACATTACACTTTCCAAACTTCTTTTCTAAAACCATCACTGTCATTAGTAGAAGCAGTATCTTAAGTACAATAAAGAAAAGTTGATGGCTTTGCATAAAAATGTTTGCATATCAAGGAAAAAAAGCAACCTACTTTGTTACTAGGAAAGGGAAAGGGAGGTTTTCTTTCTGATGTATTGATTTCAACTAGAGTAGCCATTTTGAGCCTTTTCAAAAGTGCCCTCATAATTCCATACTCAGAGTAAAAGCTAAGCATATTTGGTTGTCAAGTAACAATCCTGAAGACAACTGATTTTCTAAGGCAACTAACAAGCAGCCAAAATATGAGGAATCACAGTAAAAACTAAGTGCTGACTTCATCTGTATTATTTGGCTTGATATAAACTACAAGAAATATTGATTGGCTGCAGTTGTTAAAGACTAAACATTCCCGGAGAAAGATTGTTTTGTTCTGTAAAAGAACAAAAGCATATGTTTGTGTCTCTTTTTATTTCTTTTCTCCAGAGAATGATGTCAGTATGCATTAAGCAAGAAAGCAACTGGCTTTCACACAGCTACTTCTGTGTCTACGTTTTTCATTTTTTAAAAATGCTTTCATAGATGATGTTCATCACCTCCGCTCCCAGAAGTCATTAGAGTCGTGTGTGTGTGTGTGTGCGTGCACGCGTGTGTAGTGTACCACGGTGCATCAAATGACATATGCACATCTGCTAGGTTGGGAGGAGATGTAAGGGAGCTCTCTTGCTACAGTGTTCCTCCTCTGCCATCTCTGCAAACTGTTCACTGTTCAGGTTACTGGACAAAATCCTCCTGATCAAGCAACTTGCACCTACTTCATCCCCAAGCCTCACTGCCACAAACCATGAGTGATCCTATAAGGTAAACTATTTCATTACAAAGTAGAATGAAGAAATTAATTTTCTCTTCAAAAAATAAACAATGAAAACATTAAATGTTAGAAGTCATTTACACTGCAACTTCTCTGCATTACCTCAGATAAAAGCAGATTTATCTAACAGGAAATAACAAACATTGCAGTAATCAGAAAAGTCCTGACTTTCTTACCAGAAATGGTTGTTGCAGATGATTCTCCTGAATTTGCAGCTTTTGTTTCAGACAAAAAAANAGGACCATAATGATGTTTCAGACACATACATAACCATCCTCAGCAGCCTTTCCTTATATTATCAAACGTTTACTGCATTCACCAGAAGAGGGCAACACCTGCTAATCAGAAGAGCACTTACTTCCAGGTTGTCAAAAAACGCAGACGTAACAATCTCCGATAAAAAAAATTACAATTTTTATGAATTCGAATAGAATTCAACTGAAGACGATTTCTTTTCAACAAATAACGGACAGTTTGCATTGTATAAAGTTAAGAAAACAAAAATCATTGACCCAAAATATGTGCCACGCTAGCCTGAAAGCCACATGCCTACCCTGAGTGTCTTGCTAATTCTGGGAATGGGAATCAAGTGTACATAACAAGATGGTGGTAGCTGCGTATGAAGAACTCTTCTCAGACTTTGTACAATAACACTGAGACTTGCCATTTAAAATTTATCCCATACATATATATTCTTTTTTCTATCCTGCGGAAAGCAGCATTACAAAGAGCTAATTCATTTCAAGTTTGAACCTCTGATCTTTATAGAAGCCAGCCAACTATTTAGATAGCAAACACTAGCCACTAAATCCTTGATGGTGTTACAGTCACTATTTTGATCAAAAAGAAATTAGGAGGTTTAATATCCGGTTCACATAGCAACTTCAAAGTTAGCCCTTTCACTCACTTAAAGGTTTTTGACACAGACAAGTCAAGTCACAGATATCACAGAAACATAATCTAAAGAACAGTTGGCTGCAAATATGAAACACTATTTTTAAAAATATACTTAAGATATTTCAACATCTCTCAGAACTCAGAAGTCATCCTATAATGTTACTTCCAATACACTAATTATACTGTAAAGTCTTCCCTACTGTTGTAGAGCAGTTATGTCAGAGATATCAAAAGTTTCTGCAGACACACAGATTTTTTTGGTTAAACATATTAAACAAGGAGTTTCTGAAATGCTAGCCACATGATTCCTTGCTCAAACTATTTACTTGCCTTACTGAAAACTAGTAATAGCTTCTTTCCAAATGATAAACGTAAATATAATTTCTGCAATGAAAGGAGAATCGGAGTCATCTCAGTGACCTTATATTACTGAAATATTACTGGAATATTACTGATGCTATTTGCACAATGTAATATGTTAATAAGCCACAAGAATGGATAATTAATTTGCAAATATTCACATATTCTTAACTTTCTCCATGAATTAAAAAGTAACAGCAGCAGCAATCTTCTTATGCACTTTCTAAAATACAAGAACAACAGGGAAAAAATTACAAAGAACCCCCCATATACCTGTTATCTGTTTTCTGCCAGGCAACGTAGCAGCAGTTTCACCTACAAAGGAAGAAGATTTTTTTAGGAGCAGAAGATTTTATATGTATTTGTACACAGGCATATATACACACACTTTTTTAAGCACAACCATTTTAGATGTGCTACTCACCTCAATTCAAGCTGGTTTGCAAAACTATTTTGCATCCCTTGAGAAATGTGTGTCAAGTCTTCTTGAAAGCTGGAAGTTGAACTCCTTTGAGTTCAATTTTTCACTCAGTTTATCACTTACATACTTATGGAGGACACAGACTAGGCTGTGAGCTTTCCCACTGCCCTTCCATTGCCAATGTCTTCAGAAACCCTTTAAGCACATTTGCTTGGGTGAAGATGAAGTAGGGTAAATAGCAGCAACCGAAAATGTAATGGGTACACACAACTTTCTGTGCTTTCACAGAGCTATTTTTGCAAAAATGTGGAAAGAAATGCTGATGAATTATTCAAGAAGTGAAATTTTATTAATACAAAGAGAAACAGAGAAATTAAACCAAAAAAAATCAGGGGGCAGGAGAATTGGGTAAGATAGGGATGCTTTATTCCATACATATCTACAAATTACATGAGGGGTACTTTACATCTACATCATGATGTGCATATACATCATGTAGATGCTCACATGCCCAAGAGCTGCACCATCAAAAAACATCTAAACAATGAGCAAATAGATCAGGCTGCCAGAAATGAAGCGGTTCAGGTGGACCTGGACTAAGAATGAAAAGGTGAGCTATTTCTAGCTCAATGGGCCCATGAAACATGTCCCTAGGGTCACCTAGGGAGAGATGCAACATACAGACAGGCTCTTGATCAAGGTGTGGATCTGACAATTGAAGCTATTGCACAGGCTAGCCATGAATGTGAAACATGCGCCATAATCAAGTGAGCCAAGTGACTAAAGTGTCCCTGGAATAGAACACAGTGGCTGGGCTATCAATATGAGGAGGCCCAGCAGATTGATTACATCAGACCACTGCTGCGAACCTGCCACCACAACAAGTGCTATGTGCTTCCCGTGGTAGAGGCAACTAGCAGGTACCTAGAAACGTACCCTGCAGCCTATACCACCACCCAAAACATCATCCTGGACCTTGAATAACAAGTGGCAACACAGCACAACATACAGTTAAGGCACTGCCACCTACTTCAGCACCCTTGATAGCTGAGACCCTGGCTGTTGGGACAAGGAGGAAGAGATATTCTCTTTAAGTCACTGAACCTGGTGCCAAGATGCAGGCCTGCAGAGCTGCAGAGGAAGAGAGATTCTCTTTGAATTGCTGGAGCTGGTGCAACAGTTTCTCCACAGTTAGTGCCCTGATATCCAGCCAGTCCATCATCACCAAGATGTTGGCATATTACACTGATGCATAGTGTACTAACCTCTGCCACGTGGCCCATGTGCAACGGATGTCATCCAGACCTTTGGAGACCTGGCTGTTGTCTAGGTTGCTGTAGGCCACCTCCACCACTGCTAATTCCCTCAAATACTGGACACCTTCCTTTTTCCATCAGTGGTGGTCCACTTGCATCAGTAGTCCTCAAGACCATCCTCAGACTCTGAATCCAGTGATCCAAGTTCAAACCTCTGTGGGACCTCCAGTAACCAACCAGTCGGGGATGCCACACAGGAAATTGCTCTGAGGCAGCAGATTTCTGTGTAGCAAGGTATGTGGGAGAATTTGGGCAGGTCCCTAGTGCTGTTTTCACCTCTGATGGCCTGGGAGTTTACACGTGAACACGCATGGAATCCTGTTGAAATGGCAGACCACTTGCAGGAATGAGGTCTTGCTTGCACCAAATACAGACAGAGACTTTTGGTGCTGTGTTGGGGCCTGGCCTATGCCTACCTGGGTGTCGAGCACCCTGAAAGGAGCAAGAGGGTCTCTGGATCTAAGGATATACAAATGGACACTGTGGCTAAACCAGAGACACAACCCTAACCATAACAGTCACTCCTGCAGTCAAGAGGAAACAATGGAAGTGGTGGTTGACCCAGTTAGTGAAGGAGGAAGAAGCTCCTCTTGAGGGGATGCAGGAAGAAGACTCAGAAGAGGCAGCCTGTTTTGCACATGAACAGGAGGGAAAAGTGACAGAAATCATAAGCAAGACAGAAACTACCCAGTCCCTACTCCTGAGCGAGCTGCGAGATCTGCACAAAGATTACAGCCTCCAGCCAGGTAAGCAGAGGTGCTGCCTGGCTGCTCCAGTGCTGGGATACTGGGGCCAACGACCAGGAGTAAGAGACTACGTGAGAGCTTGATGAGATGTAAAGAAATGTCAGTTCATTTTTGTTGAATGTCATACACTGCATGAAGCTAAAAGCAGCAACTCTGAAATATGGCAGGAGGAATACATGGAAATCAGATTAACTGCACTATGTTTAATATTTTAGGAGTTTTCCTTGAAATTAACTGTTAGTTGATTTGCATCCTGGGTAGAAATTTTCTCATGTAAAAGAAAAGAGAGGGAGAAAGAGAACCAATATTCTAAGTAAAATAATATACATCCATTAAGTAAAAAGTAGAAGTAAAAAATTACACCTTCATACATATCAGCCTACTGACTTTAAACTATTTCAGTAAAGACAAAACCAAATTCCATCAAACATCTCATCTGAGACAACTTGGATTCTGCCTACAGAGAAATACAATTGGTCTTTTTAACATCTAGCACTGTATGAACTTCACAGATCATGAAAATTTGGCTATAACCTTAATTTTTACAGTCAATTTTCAGGAAAATTAGGACTTCTCACTATATAGTAAGTCCAGTTAAAATGCATGATCCTTTAAGGTATGTGTTCTAGAGCTCTTATGTAGAAGTGTTGTTACTTTAACATTGTACAGTAATTAGGTATTACAGCACTTATAAAATTATTTTCTTAACACCTAGTGTGGGTTTAGAGAAGACCCTTAAGATACAATACCAACTTTACATAATATGCGGAACTGAAGCAGCTGTCAGATAAAACTCTTCTGTACCATTTAAACAGTAAATAGGTTTTTTTTTTTAAGGTAGAATGGGGTGAATAAAAATAGAGTCAATTGTACGTAAGTAAAGTGGACTTTCAGCTAGAGAAGAAAATATCCTTTCACGCGGGCAAACTGGCTTTTTCACCACAGGAAGTGAATTCCAACTCCAAAAATTTACCTGCCACTGGTCCTGTCTTACTAAGTGGTTAGTACCTTGTGCAAAAGCCCTTATCTCCAACCAAAGGGCCCTGAAGGAAATTAAATTCTCAGAAGAAACCTGCCTCTTAAAGTATACAGCATCTCACAGAAAAAGACCACCACACTGCTTCTTCTGCCCACTAAAAAAATTAAAGATTCTGCCTGGGGAATCTGACCTTAAGGTCTTTCTCACATACTCTTGAGGATTCACTGTAGACAAAGTCACTGCAGACAAACTGCATTTCCCATCCTCCATATCCCTTCAACCTACTTTGTGAATTTTTGAGAATACAAGTAGTATCCTGAGTTAGGTAAGAAAATTGTCCACTAGCATGTTTAGTACTGTAGGTTAGTAGGAAGATAGTGAACTCTAAAAATGCCAAATGCTTTTAATAACAAATCCAGCAGTACAGGGAGCAAAATAAGCTAAACACAAGCCATGAATATGGAGCTGGCAAATGCAGCAAGTGATGATGGCATGCATAATCTGAGGGGCACTTTCTTCTGGACACGTATCTAACCATGACTTCTCTTACAGCACAATATTCACATGCCTACAGTCACTAGAAATTATCCATAAGAATGAGACTTGTCACTGATCAAAGTGCAGCATTAAGTTCACTAACCAAGTCTTTCATCAGAATCACCTTTGCATACAGAAAGGAGGAAGGAGGAGAGGCTGTCATACATTATTCAATTTCACTTACATTTGTCAACCCTCCTTTCTTGTGTTTAAGAACTAGAAAAGAAAGTGAATCGGGTTTATCTGGAGAAGGATTAAAGTCCAATCTAAAATATCCCTAAAGTTTACATGTAAAAAGGAAAGTACAATAATTCAAAGTGTGCTAGTTACAAGTTGACAGAAAATTTATTTCCCTTACGTTGTTTACTATTGATAAGAGCAAGAAAATTCTTACGTATATGAAACCTCATTTTATTTGCTCCATGCATTTTTGTTTGCAACACTTAGTTTAGGATCATCAAATCAACATACCTAATAACCTATTCCAAAAACAAGACAGTATATACTATAGCAATACTTTTCTATATTTTCTCTAACAGAGAACATTCCAAACAGCAAATAAATAGGCAAATAACATTATTCAGTATTCTTCTTTGCTTTTGCTGCAAGTGAGACAGAATAAGTCCCCACAAGAACTGTTTTTTTCTGAAGGAAAAGGCAACTCCAGTAAATGACATAAGCACCAGTTTTCTGTTACTAACATGCATCTTTAGAAACAAAAGCAGCAAGTCCCTTACTGTCTTTGTACCACTTTGTACTGTTCTGCCTGTTTAGCAGCTCCTGCCATTGCTCCGTACCACAGCTGCAAAAAGCTTAGCTGGAAACCAGTATTTGCATTGTGACAAGCTTCATTTCCCATAACAACTTCATATGCAAATAGGAACCAGTGTAACTTCAGCTGCTCCAGCCTGGTAGGAGACTAAATCCATTAATAACAGTACTTAAGGCTAGGTCCGCAAACTGATGTAGCTCTGAGAAAGACCAGTGCCTGGCCCTGTCTACAAAATAGCCTTGTGCTTACAGCATTCCTAAGTGTGACAGATCTTAACTATCAGTCTACTGGCTCTTTTAGGATGGGATGGTCTCCACATGTCCCATTGAAGCTGCTCCACCAAGCAAAGCAGAATTCAAAAATCAGTTTGGCCAAAGGGAAAGAAAGGGAGAAGGAGGCTTCGTAACACAGTAGTCAAGATGGGATGGATGGTTTTGGTCCCTGCACCGAAGGCACTGTCACTCATACCATGCCTTTTGTTCACAGGATAGACACAGGATACAGAAAAAGCCCTTAAAGCATGAAGAGTGTAAAATGTTCTATCTCCAACTGGAAGAATGAAAAATATCCTTTTCTTCCCCCTACCTGCAATCTAACTTACGATCAGTACACTCTTTCTTAAAATTTTTGGAAAGGCAATACCCTTTCCTATTCACCTGTCTTCTGGCAACCCATTCTGCCAGAAGCGGTTCAGTTTTTCCAGGGTGGAGGAGTGAGAAGCAGCTAGAATCTGGCTGCAGGTAACAACATCGTGCAAGAACTAACTTACTGGCAGCTGCTTCTTGCTTATCTCAGGGGAAGTGTTGCTGCTGGCTAATACTATGTTGCCTAACACTTCATGATCGCCTTTAAACTTTAGCAGAAAGCATCCTTTGAACAAGCCTGAGACAGCAACTAGAGTGCTTTCTTAGGAGAGGGAGAACTGCAGTGACCTAGAGCCTCACATAGACACACACCCTGCCCAGCCTGTGTGGTGTGGCAGGACAGGGGATGGTACAGTGAAAAGGGTCGTGCCTGCTGGCCTCTGTCTTTCAGGAAACAAAGCAAGAGGATGCAAGGGGCAGTTGCTTTCTAGTCAGGTCCGGATACGAAACAGGCACCAAACACTTAAGGACCAGCAACAGCCCTGGCAATCTGTAGAAGCACAAGATTACTGGCAGAAAAACATACATTTATGGACTTAGATGTTCTGGGGCCTAGATGACAGGTTTATGAAATGAAGTGCCTAAAATTTTACTAGTATTAATTGAAAAACATGCCAAAAATGAGTACAGTTTGTATTATCACCCAGGACTATTCTTTCAAACTAAAAGGTACCCTCGCCCATGTTAGCTCTCACAAATAGATCACCAGCAGAATCCAAATGGAAGAATCCCAAGGGACACCTTGGTGGCTATGTAATATGGTCTCCCCATGCCACAGTACCTCACTGACACCACAGAATGGCAATAGATAGCCACGACTGTGTATTGCTGATAAGATCAGTTTTGACTAACAAATACACACAAAAATACCAGGAAATTAATAAAGATTAGATTTTCTAAATAAGATGTGATAGCAAACTTAGTGCTGAAAGTTTTTTCACCAAAAATGCAACTGATTCAGGCAGGGGAATCGATTTGCATTAAAAATGCCCATCAGAAATGCCAAAGTGGAAATTTTCGTTCCCGTTAGATACATAATATCACTTCCTGGCTTTAAAAAATTAACACCATTTTACATCAAAAAGTCAATTCCACACTGCATTTTTAAGTCTATACAAATTCTCTTCTAAATGTTCTCACAGGCAACAGTTATCAGTATGTATTACATCAGTTACCAGTACTGTGCAGCAACTACTGTCCATTTGTGTTCAGTGTTATTATGATACAGCCATATGAAAATGCCTGGCATTAATACATTTCACAGGACTTGCTCATGAACAAAACTGAGTAGCCCAAACAGCAAAATTTCAAAATGGTACTGTTCTAAAATCCATCTATTTATAGAAATAAGCACCAAAAATACAACATTAAATTCTCATATTCAAATTAAATCCATATTTTCTATTAAGATACTGGGTCCCTTTTAATATTTGATAAACCTTTCAGCTGGATAAACTTTCTGCCAAAATGAACCATCCTGTCACAAAAGGCATTAATAACAGTAATGTGAAAATCCTCCCCAGTAGTTCCGCTGTAGACATTAGCCCATATTGACTTTTTATGTAAGTTAGATTCTGAGGTACATTGTATAGGTTTCTAGGATAAAACCAAATGCAATCTTAATTTTATGTTTTAGTGCCTCTCGTGATACCTTATGTCTGCTCTGACTCTTAGCAGTGGCACCATGAAAGAAAAGATGAGTTATCATTGGCTATTGGACAGAAGTAAAGGTAAGAGAACAATGAAAGTGCTTGTTCACATCCAGCTCTGTCACTTTGGCCAGTTCATTTTAGTATCCTTAAGAGAAAATTCAGGTGCAATATTTTTAGCTCAGCTTTAATGTTACACAGGTTTTTAGGAAATTAGGTTATAAATACAGTTTTTATCTGTTTGTATAAAGTTCTGTTTGTATAAAGCTGTACATTAGATACTGAGGTGAATCAAATCACCCCTTCTCTGGCAGGCTGATTTCCAGAAAGCTACTTCCTTTGATATCACAGAAGAGGGAGGCAACGAGAGCAAAGAAAGGGAAGGTCAAAACTACATTCTGTTAATAGGTACAAAGTAGAGCAGCACATGACTCATCAAACAGGCACTCCAGAGTTAGGTATTTTTTTCCTCCGTCACATTTATATCCTTTAAGAGCTTCTAGAGGTTTCTGTACTATTCTGTCCTTACAGTTTTAAAAGGAAAATGGTATTGGGGAAAATAATTTATTTTTCCATCTCTAGTTTTCATTATCTGCTCAGTAAACTTAACAATATGGCCCAAAGTTTGGTACCCAACAGACTGAGATGCAGACTGGATGAGTGGCAGCTACATTTCCACCTTCTACCTGAAGGGGTAAAGCCTTGGGACTCCACCCTCCCTTCCAGGAAAGCTGATCCAGTCATCAGAAATGCACACAGCTTGGGAAATCTTTAAAAGGGATTACATAAGCCTAAATCATACCTCCTACTGCCCACACCTGCAAACGAGAACAACAGCCCAAACTGAAGTTTTCCTATTCCTCCAACATGGAAAGGCAAAACAGTCATACGGGGCACCGGTCACTTCCCATTTCTCCCATCAGCATTAAACTGCTTTGTTCCCACAAGCCTGGAAACCTCCTCCAACATCAGTAGCAGGCTCAGCAATACTGGGAGTGAAAAGGATACATGACAAAGAGGGGGCAAGATCTTAAACTTGAAAGTTGGACAGGACAGTTTAGAAAAATCTAAAATGCCACAATATAAACATGGAATTGTATTTATGAAAAAGCATGCAACCAAAAGCAACAGGCACTGGACTCCTGCTAAAAGTTAGGGCACCGATACAACAAAGCCAGTGCTTTACAATAAAGCCAGTGCTTTACTGTCACTGATACTCTTAACAGTTATGCCATAAATCATCTATTTTATTTATGCATTGAAATTTGTAAAAAATACCCCATAATCTCTGTACTCCTTACATAAATGCACAGTATAAAAGTCTCTTTATATTTATAGCTGGATTAGAGAATTACAGAATCACAGAATGGCAGGCATTGGGAGGGACCTCTGGAGATCATCTCGTCCAACCCACCTGCCGGAGCAGGTGCACCTAGAGCAGGGTGCACAGGACCACATCCAGGCACGTTTTGAACATCTCCAGGGAAGGAGACTCCACAACCTCTCTGGGCAGCCTGTTCCAGTGCTCTGGCACCCTCAAAGGAAAGAAGTTTTTCCTCATGTTTAAGTGGAACTTCCTGTGTTCCAACTTTTGCCCATTGCCCCCTGTCCTGTCGTTCAGCACCACTGAAAAGAGGCCGGCCCCATCCTCTTGACACCCACCTCTCAGATATTTTTAAGTATTGACAAGGTCCCCCATTAGTCTTCTCTTCTCCAGGCTCAGCAAACTCAGGTCTCTCAGCCTTTCCTCATAAGAGAGGTGCTCCAGTTACCTGATCATCTTTGTGGCTCTCTGCTGGACTCTCTCCAGTAGTTCCCTGTCTTTCTTGAACTGGGGGCCCCAGAACTGAACACAATACTCCAAATATGGCCACACTAGGGCAGAGTAGAGTGGGAGGATAACCTCCTTCAGCCTTTTAATGCACCCCAGGATACCGTTGGCCTTCTTGGCCACAAGGGCACAGTGCTGGCTCATGGTCAACCTGCTGTCCACCAGCACTCCCAGGTCCTTCTCAGCAGAGCTGCTTTCCAGCAGGTCAACTGCCAACCTGTACTGGTGCATGGGGTTGCTCCTCCCCAGGTGCAGGACCTTACACTTGCTCTTGCTGAATTTCGTGAGGTTCCCCTTGGCCCAGCTCTCCAGCCTGTCCAGGTCTTGCTGAATGGCAGCACAGCCTTCTGGTGTATCAGCCACTCCTCCCAGTTTGGTATCATCAGCAAACTTGCTGAGGGTACACTCTGTCCCTTCATCCAGGTCATTGATGAATATGTTGAACAGGACTGGACCAAGCACAGACCCCTGGGGAACACCGCTAGTTACAGGTCTCCAACCAGACTATGCCCCGTTGATCACAACCCTCTCAGCTCTGCTGTTCAGCCAGTTCTCAATCCACCTCACTGTCCACTCATCCAACTCACACTTCCTTAGCTTGTCTGTGAGGATGTTATGGGAGACAGTGTCACAAGCCTTGCTGAAGTCGAGGTAAACAACATCCACTGCTCTCCCTTCATCTACCCAGCCAGTCATGCCATCACAGAAGGCCATCAGTTTAGTCAAGCATGATCTCCCCTTGGTGAATCCATGCCGACTATTTCTGATAACCTTCTTTTTTCCTGTACGTGCCTGGACATGACCTCCAGGATGAACTCTTCCATCACCCTTCCAGGGATGGAGGTGAGGCTGACTGGCCTATAGTTTCCTGGGTCCTTCTTCTTGCCCTTTTTGAAGACTGGAGTGACGCTGGCTACCCTCCAGTCCTCGGGCACCTCTCCTGTCCTCCATGACCTTTCAAAGATGATGGAGAGGGGCTTAGCAAGAACATCCGCCAGCTCCCTCAGCACTTTTGGGTGCATCCCATTGGGGCCCACGGATTTGCAAGGATCCAGTTTGCCTAGGTGACCTCTAACCCAATCTTCCTCAACCAAAGGGAAATGCTCCTTTCTCCAGATTTTTCCACTCACCTCTGGGGGCTGAGATGTCTGACGGCCAGCCTTAGCAGTGAAGACTGAAGCAAAGAAGGCATTCAGCAACTCTGCCTTCTCTGCATCTTGCGTCACCAGGGCCCCTACCTCGTTCAGCAGTGGACCCACAGAATGTTACTGTTTAATATGTAACCGAAATGATTAATGTTTAAACAGTACATTTGTCCAGTTGTCAAGTTATTATTAAAGGCAACTTGTAAACATGCCATGTAAAAATGACATCTGAAGAGCTGGTGCTCACAGATGACTGAAGTTTCTTTACAAGCATTTAGCATTTTAAACTCACCTATTTTCTTGTGTCTTTGTACTCTCCTACCATCACCCAGAGCTTTGTATTACTTAGTGCACATTTTTGCTTGGATGATGCAGAGACAATGGTGATATCGCTCACACTGTCCGCATTAAAATATGTAGCTAAATAGAAATCATTCACCAAGGGACAAGATAAAGAAATTTTCCAAAGCTGGCATTTGGAACAGTGAGCACATCTTTCTTCACCTACATATTTTTAAATACCAGGAGATGTTCTTTAAAGTGAGATACGTTCAATCTGTGGCACCCTTTCTCCATACCACAGCTGTTAGGCTACTTCTCATTCTCAGCAAAAGGAAAATTATCAAAGGAACCTGAGGAATGTAAGTGGAAGGTTAGTGACACACAGTGTGTGGGGCCCCCTTCCCTCTTTGTCCTACCTGCAGTATTTACACCTGCTCAGCATGCAATGGCTACATCAAGCAGAGAAGAACCAGAAGACTGTTTGACTGGAAGAAGCAAGAGTTGCATCTTTAACTCAGATCTAAAAGTCTTCTACTGTTAAGTTCCATTAGTCCAAGAAATGTGATCAGCCCTCATCACAAACCGGGAAGCAGTCAGATATGTCCTTTCTTGCAAATATTCACATGCATAAGATACATAGCTACCGCAAAGGTAATCCCATCCACTTCTGGGGAGCGAACTACTTGGTTAAAGTTGAGCATACCTTTAAGTGTCTAAGTCTTACCAGAATCAGGATTCTGGTGCTTTTTAGACCTCACATGGTTAAGAAAAAACAGAATACATTTTTGGTAATCTGAATAAGTATTATAAAAATAAATAACAAAACCAAAAGAAAAAGAATCTAAAGAGTCAACAAAAAGAAAGGCAGGAAAAGGAGGTAAGGAAACAAACTAATAGTGTGATGTTAAGTAAATCTAGACTTATTGAGTGCATCACTGCCTATGAGACACCAATTAGATAACAGCTTATACTGAACAAAGATTTTGAGTGGTTAAGCAAAGGAGAAATCACAGAAATCACAGTAACCTTTGACTGAATATTTTACAAATTGTGGTCTTATGTAGCCACAAAATGCCAACCAGGTCATAAAAAGAATTATGAAACTTGTCCTCTGGCGCAGTTATGATTGTAATGAACCAATTCCTTTTCACCTTTTCAGCTTACACGGGAGGCATAGCCCTTTCCCAAGCTTTAGCCTATTGCCAATTATGTTCTTTGCAGATGCAAAATCAGATCTTTCTGAAGACTTACTACTCGAAGTCCTTCTCTTTTAATAAAAAGAGAGAAGCTCCCAAAATCAGGTAATTTTAACACAGGTGTAGAGAGGAACTTACAGAAAGAAATCAGACTGTAAGACTAGTAGCACCATCAATTAAAATTGCCTGACTCTGACTGTTATATGCTCCTACTGTCAATGCTTTGCTTTTGTTTAATTGTTGGACTGATATTTGCTAAATATATGCCTTTCACCAGCTGACTTGGCGGGGGAGGGCAACCAGCTAAAATGCATCTATTCCAGAAAATAGGCAAATAAACTGTTAAAAAAAAAATCCAGTGAACTCTTCTTCAAAAATCTGTTATTCTTCCAAGTTATCTACTGTCAAATATAAGTTATCTCCTCTAGAGATGGCCTCTGTACTGAAACAAACCTCCATCACCATAATTACATTTCAATTTGGCTAAGTAACAGAGCTTTGGAAACCATGCATCTTACATGCTCACTAGAGAACTCCTGCAGTTAGACAACGGATTCCACAAGCCCCTAAATCACTAATCCTAAAATCATTAATCAGTTGGGGCTGGAGTTGGGCATTGCCTAGCCAAGTTGCCCTGTGATGCTCAAGGATGCTCTATATTCAGGGCAGAAAGTGCTGGAACTGAAAACAAGAAGGTTGTCCTTTCTGTGCCTCAGTGAAAGAGAACCAGATGCGTCACTCTGATGAGGATTTATCCCACCATCTAGACAGATCTCTCTCAGACTTTCTTTGTACCAAACGTTTGTCTGGTAGCTAGAATGTTCCCCTTTCAGCCGTAGGACTTGAATAAACACAGTCACACTTGAGCAAAAGAAGGACATTCTTTCTGCAGCTCTTCTCCCAAATCACATAACCCAACAGAGAAGATGTGCTCCCAACTACAGCATCAGGCCAGCAGAGGCATTTAATTCATTATGACCCTGTGTTAGAGGCATTCTCCATGAGTCATNGTTTTTAAAGATAACGGTGATGAATACCAAGATTGGTGCCACAGTTTAACTGAATCACCTATGCTATATAAGAATTTTCGGAATCAATTGAGCTAGTCACTTTAAAACCTCTGAAGGTCTTAGGGGGTAATACCATTTACCATGGTTGATAAATTGGATCCCAGCCAAGCTTGATTCAAGTTTATCTTTCTTGTCAACAGAATTGATAGCAGAAGCTACAAAGATGATTGTTTTCTTGCTTTAACTCCATTTCAACTATATTAAAACTCAATTTCTCTGAAAAGAAAATCTTGTTTTGTTTTGGTTTAAAGCTTTTTATGGTTCTTTTTCAGGGCAGAGAGGAATTTTAAGAAATGTGTGAGAAACCATTTGGCCATTTTAATAAAGGAAGACATTACTGATACAGAAACAAGAAAAAAATCAGAGCTTCCAGTAATCTTTACATATGTAGACGATACCAGCTAAAGATGGTGTAATGTGCCAGTGAAGCAGTGAAAAGTTGCAATCGTTGAAATTCTGGCCCAGTGAATGTGCAGAATGACGACCAGCAATGCTTTCCTCTATATTTATTCCCTTAACAGAAGGTATGTAAATTAATTATTTTAAGATGACATTGGTAGAAAGCCCTAATACTCCAATTCATTTTGGTTAGATGCATCCTGCTGTCAATACCATTACACAGACAGTAGACAGATACAAAAGTTGAAGTAAGTTGAAAGTCTTTAAAGGACTGCTGCTGTGCTTTTTACATGTGGATAAAAGCTGGCAAAAGCTACAGATCCTCATGTGATCTCATTAAGCATTTATCTAGAAATGACTAATAGA
>WEKW01008621.1:30044-50192 GCA_013389905.1 Sula dactylatra
AATACCTTCATCTCCTCATCTGCACTTTTCCACTGGATACATATTTGGTTCCAAACGTTTTCCTGAAGCCTTGCTGTTGTATTTATTTGATTTCCAAACAACCATATCCTCAATTTACCATGATCTCCTGTAAGTCCAAGATCATACTTATTTGCAGAAAGATTGGTGTGAGATGTTTCTTGATTGTATACATATGCTGTCCAGGGACTATCTGAGGAATATAGCTTGAGGTACACACAGACAATGAATTCTTTCAAAGGACGCACAGAAATTCTTGGTGACATAATCCAAGGATCTTCACATGCAGACTTAAAGACGGCTTTATATTGTCCTAGGAAATCCACCTGATCTAAATAAAGAAAAGGTGATTTGTAAAATGATTTTGGTTTTGAAAGGATCTTCTATATGAATGCTATTCTTCCATATAATACTGCTCCTAGGTATTTACCTAGGAGTTTTAAAAACAACATATTAATAAACAACTGTGTATCCTTCTCTTTTGCTTTTTTTTGTGGTGGGGAAGCAGCACATTTGGAGGCAGTCAATAAATCCTAGCTGCTCACGAAAGCTCTGAAGTAAAACTCATGCACAAGACAAAGGATGACAATGTAGCTCTCTAAGGCAGCACTCAATCAAGTGAGAGGTAAAAAGAGAATTACAGATCCTGGTTCCTATTCCCAGGACTGCACAGATATTTTGTGTTTAATAGATACTGGATAAAATACAGGAACAGAGCTAGAAGAAGGGACTATAGCCCTTACTGCCTTCTCATGTCCCAGTCTCACATCCTCCTTCTCTGTCAAGATCATGCTTCTCCATGCCATTTTTTTCCAACTCCGAGATTCTTAAATCCTCTGCTACATACTGGCAGAGATTCAGCAAGAAAGGTAGAAAATAACCATATTCTAGAAGAGAATGAGATTAGGTAACTTTCAGGAAATGTGTTTTGGAGCCACTGGTTCATTTTAAATTTAATCCCATCCAGCTCCCATTCCCTGTTCTCTACCAGGNAATTTACTGGTGAAAACAAGGTGTCAGGCTCTGTCAATGCTGGTAAAACAAGTAGTGCTAGGGAATGCCCCAAGCACTGTAACTTGATCATAAGTTCTTGTAGGTGCCTCATTTCCTCTATTGTTCCACTTAAAGAAAAGTACAGGCTTTTGTGGCTGTAGATGTAAGCTCTTTGGAGCCAACTCTTATTTTGTGGAAAAATGCACATTCCAATCACACAATCATTATCATGATTGCTTGCTTTATGGTGCACCCATCAGCAACAAAATAACTCCAAACTAAGAAAAACTGCTATGGGATGTGAAATGGAACTACAGAAAAATGAAATAGCCTGGTAGATGCTCAACCAGTGCAAGGGAACACTTCACTGACACCTTTAAGAGGCATTTATTTATCAATGTATGTAGAGCTTTTATCTACCCTCCATAAGAGATATCTGATTAATTATGATTGGTCAAGGTTGGATAGCAGGAAAGGATCCATCAATACAGGAAGAAAGCTTTCCCATTAGCCTGCCTGCGGGGAAAAAAAAAAAATCCAGGCAAGTTGGATCAGGTGGGTTTTTTTCCAAGGTAGGTTACATTCATAGTCCTACTCAGCTGTCAAGGTCACAGCCAGCTCTTCAGTGATCTTCTCAACCAACCAGAGCACCCGCTTTCATCAGGCCAATTCTGAATCAGGAATGTGTTCAACTTTTCCATCTCTTCACCACAGGGCTGTCAAACTTCTTTTCAATAGCAACAAATGAAAAACAGGAGGAAGTTCCTAACTTTCAAGTGCAGCTTGATACGTACAAGCTATCAGAAAAAGTTCGAAACACAAAATATATCAATCCAGTTCCATGGAGAGTCTTTGATAACAATTCCTGTTGTATACTATAGCTTTGAGACTCCCTTTGTGATGCTAATTAGCAGAAACCTGTAGGCATCTTTCACAACCCTGAATCATTCCTGAAGTTCAACATACATCATGAAAGTGCCATACAATGCTATACATCAAACAAAAAACTCCCAGGGTACAGGCTGAATTAGGTGAAAATCCTAACTAGCAGACAGAGGATCATGAATGGTGAGGTAATACTTAGCATGGTTCTACGGCAATGGAGAAGAAAAACATAACTTGACCCAACAGCAAGCAGTAGAACTACTTCCTCCCTGCCCAACCCTAAAGCATGAATTCAGTTTGGCCATTTGTCAGAGCCTAATAGGCAAAATCTGGGATACTCAGCTAAGAACAGTTCAGCATGGAAAACTAGTTTTTAAAACATGACTTAAAAGTCAGGGTGAGGAAGATTGGGCAGGGGTGGAAGTGTCACAGAAGTGGAGATTTCTAGATACAGACTCAAATGTACCTACCTTTTTTTAGTAAAAGGATGACTACAGTGAAAATAGATCTGCTACCTTCCAGCTTGGACAGATCATAAGGAAACTTATTTTATAAAGGAAACAGCTAGCTAGATATACAGTTATATGCCAACACTTGTGACAGTCTCTCCAAAGAAAAATAATTGCTCAAGTCTTTCATTATTAAGTAGGGGAATTATGCTGAAGGTTTTGAAAGATTTGATGCAGCTCCAGTTCCTCAGAAAGTATATGTCAGAAGTATATTTGCATGACTCATATACCCTCCAAAATTTCTGTAAGCACTCGAGCATGCAGAGATGGCCAAAGTGACCGGTTAAGGAAGTCTCCTAACACAGCTTCAAAACTTGAAGCCACTGTTAACTATCCAGACTGGAAGACTGGAAGTCCATTCCTGAGCAAAAATGTTAATCAAAACTTGAAGTACCGTTAGCAGACTTGATCCTAAGAGAGGCTTGATTTCATGTTAAGGATTAAATCAGTGTTTATGTGACAACAGTGAATTAATTAAAGGGCTGCAAAGTCCTATTCCATTCTTTACGGGAGCTGACACTACAAAGTTGTCAAAGGATCCAGAATGGACATAAAATTGCAGGTGGAAACAGTCTTAAGGCAGGTAACCATGGAAATTATGCAAAATGAGATCAATCCTGCTGATGATTCCCCTAGTCTCTGTATCACTCAAAGACTGCTGTTGATCAGTATGTAAGGCCTGACAAATTAATTTAAACTAATACAAGAGCTCATTAGAGAAGTCTACCCTTCTGCAAACTGGAAAGTCTGACCCACTTCACAGAATCACAGAATGGCAGGCATTGGGAGGGACCTCTGGAGATCATCTCGTCCAACCCACCTGCCGGAGCAGGTGCACCTAGAGCAGGGTGCACAGGACCACATCCAGGCACGTTTTGAACATCTCCAGGGAAGGAGACTCCACAACCTCTCTGGGCAGCCTGTTCCAGTGCTCTGGCACCCTCAAAGGAAAGAAGTTTTTCCTCATGTTTAAGTGGAACTTCCTGTGTTCCAACTTTTGCCCATTGCCCCCTGTCCTGTCGTTCAGCACCACTGAAAAGAGGCCGGCCCCATCCTCTTGACACCCACCTCTCAGATATTTTTAAGTATTGACAAGGTCCCCCATTAGTCTTCTCTTCTCCAGGCTCAGCAAACTCAGGTCTCTCAGCCTTTCCTCATAAGAGAGGTGCTCCAGTTACCTGATCATCTTTGTGGCTCTCTGCTGGACTCTCTCCAGTAGTTCCCTGTCTTTCTTGAACTGGGGGCCCCAGAACTGAACACAATACTCCAAATATGGCCACACTAGGGCAGAGTAGAGTGGGAGGATAACCTCCTTCAGCCTTTTAATGCACCCCAGGATACCGTTGGCCTTCTTGGCCACAAGGGCACAGTGCTGGCTCATGGTCAACCTGCTGTCCACCAGCACTCCCAGGTCCTTCTCAGCAGAGCTGCTTTCCAGCAGGTCAACTGCCAACCTGTACTGGTGCATGGGGTTGCTCCTCCCCAGGTGCAGGACCTTACACTTGCTCTTGCTGAATTTCGTGAGGTTCCCCTTGGCCCAGCTCTCCAGCCTGTCCAGGTCTTGCTGAATGGCAGCACAGCCTTCTGGTGTATCAGCCACTCCTCCCAGTTTGGTATCATCAGCAAACTTGCTGAGGGTACACTCTGTCCCTTCATCCAGGTCATTGATGAATATGTTGAACAGGACTGGACCAAGCACAGACCCCTGGGGAACACCGCTAGTTACAGGTCTCCAACCAGACTATGCCCCGTTGATCACAACCCTCTCAGCTCTGCTGTTCAGCCAGTTCTCAATCCACCTCACTGTCCACTCATCCAACTCACACTTCCTTAGCTTGTCTGTGAGGATGTTATGGGAGACAGTGTCACAAGCCTTGCTGAAGTCGAGGTAAACAACATCCACTGCTCTCCCTTCATCTACCCAGCCAGTCATGCCATCACAGAAGGCCATCAGTTTAGTCAAGCATGATCTCCCCTTGGTGAATCCATGCCGACTATTTCTGATAACCTTCTTTTTTCCTGTACGTGCCTGGACATGACCTCCAGGATGAACTCTTCCATCACCCTTCCAGGGATGGAGGTGAGGCTGACTGGCCTATAGTTTCCTGGGTCCTTCTTCTTGCCCTTTTTGAAGACTGGAGTGACGCTGGCTACCCTCCAGTCCTCGGGCACCTCTCCTGTCCTCCATGACCTTTCAAAGATGATGGAGAGGGGCTTAGCAAGAACATCCGCCAGCTCCCTCAGCACTTTTGGGTGCATCCCATTGGGGCCCACGGATTTGCAAGGATCCAGTTTGCCTAGGTGACCTCTAACCCAATCTTCCTCAACCAAAGGGAAATGCTCCTTTCTCCAGATTTTTCCACTCACCTCTGGGGGCTGAGATGTCTGACGGCCAGCCTTAGCAGTGAAGACTGAAGCAAAGAAGGCATTCAGCAACTCTGCCTTCTCTGCATCTTGCGTCACCAGGGCCCCTACCTCGTTCAGCAGTGGACCCACAGCCTCTCCAGTCCTGACACATTTGAAATAGCCCTTCTTGTTATCCCTGACATCTTTTGCCAGATTTAGTTCCACTTGCACCTTGGCCTTCCTCATTGCATCTCTGCATACCCTGACAATGTTACTATATTCCTCCCAAGTGGCCAGTCCCTTTTCCCACATACTGTAAACCTCCTTCTTCCATCTGATATTTTCTAGCTCTTTGCTCATCCACGCAGGTCTCCTGGCTCCTTTGCTTGACTTCTTCCTCATCTTGAGCTTGGAGGAAGTGGTACTGAATACTGATCAGCTCTCTTGGACACCCCTACCTTCTAGAGACTAACCGATGGGGTTCATCCAAGCAGGTCTTTGAGGAGGCCAAAGTTGGCTCTCCTGAAGTCCAGAGTTGTAATCCTACTTGTTGCCCTGCTTCTACCATGCAGGATCCTGAACTCTACCATCTCATGGTCACTGCAGCCGAGGCTACCCCCAACCCTGACATCCTCAACTAGACCTTCTTTGTTTTTAGCACAAGGTTCAGCAGCACATCTCGCCTCATTGGCTCCTCCACCACCTGTGTCAAAAAGTTATCCTCAGTGCTCTCAGGAACCTCCTGGATTGTGCTCGCCTCACCATGTTGCTTTTCCAGCAAATATCACGGTGGTTGAAGTTCCCCATGAAAACCAGGGCCTGCAATTGTGAGGCTACTTCCAGCTGCCTGTAGAAGGCCTCATCGACTTCCTCTTCCTGATCTGGTGGCTCCCAACAGTTTAAAAAAAAAAAAAAAAAGGTGCCAAAAAGGGATGCCAAAGTTAAGAGAATAGATACCAGTACTATCTGATTTGTTACAAGAAAGGCTTGGAAAATTTTATATCCTTAGTCTACCCAAAGAATGCTGAAAAGCACAAAGGAAATCATAACCATGCTCAGAAAATACGCTTCGCTGTTCCAAGTGGAACACATGCAGTACAGCATTAAATTAGTTAGAAATTAATTATCAACGTCATCTTGGCTAAGTCTGATATGTGGCTGGATGCAGTGTAAGTAGGAAATTACATTACTTCAAAGCTTTTGGAAGTTCTGTTAATCATTGCTTATTTTCTCTAGTAATAGTACTTGTGGGCTGTGGCCCACCCTTGACCATAGAACTGAGGAGCTGGAACTGGCTGTGCTCTGACAGTGGCATTCCTGGCTTACAATTAGTTCCTTTGAGTCCAGACAATACAAATCACATTCAGAAACCTAGCCATGAACATATCTATCACCACAGCACAGAAAAGGTAGCATAGTAGAAAGAATGCTCAAATCATCTCCAGAGTAAGACAAATAAGCAAAAGCACAAATTGGAGTCAAGGAAACTCCACGCAGTAGTAATTGTGGGCAGACTTTTCAATGTTATTTGCTGTATTCGGGCACTTAACCTCTTTCAGAAATGCAAATTGTTCATTCTTAATATATTTATCTCTAATAGATGCAAGAACTGGGGTTTTTACCCTCACTAAAACTAAGAGAATCCACTTCATAAGCGTGTTCTCTTAAGCCCTAAAAGAAATCCTGAAATGCATGCACATACTTCCAAATGTTTAAAATAAACTTTCTGAGAATGACAAGGTCACATAAATGTAAACCAAAAATGTAATCTCTCTTTTTTCAAACATTTTCAGATAGTAATAATTGATATCTTTACAAGAGAGAGCCAATCATACGTAATAAGAATTTGACATACAGGAGCAGATCCTTTCAGTACATAAGCACCAGTGCTATTTTGCTTACATTATTAATAGCTGTTGTATCAGTATAGTTGAGCATTAATACAGTTGATTATTCTCTTGAATAAAAATAGTCACAAGTTAATGTGCCTGCACAATCTGGCTTTTAACCAGTAATAACAATAGCCATTAATTTCTATGCAAGTGTTTGCCACCTGTAATACATTTGGCTTGCTACAGTCCATTAAAATGACATCACAAGAATCTTGTATCCTAATGTATTCCACCTACAGGTCATAACTTCTTTTTATAAAGTTTAAAACTCTAAGCTTTCTACATGTGGTGGACCTGATTCTGCTGAATGTTTTGGAAATCTGAAGCTAAGAACTGTTTCATCCCTCCTTTTCATTCACAGTTGTGTTTGGATATCTGGGGATAAACTATGCCACATTATCCAGTGTCCTAGACATTGGAAAGAACACAGGCAGTTCTTCTCCCTTCATATTTTCTGGGGAACACAAACATACTTCGGCACCTTAGAAGAGGAGAGAACTGAGTAGAGATGCTGACAGTGCTAACAGCCTAAAACCCCCAAAAAAGAAAAATAGGATGGAACCATAAATAAACCCTTGCATCAGTTTAGCTTTTCTTGAAGGATTACTGACACTTCCAAGTGATACACAGGTGAAAGACAAGATCCCTCTTTGCTTGCTTCCCCAGAACTTGAGGTGCAACTGAATTTTCCCTGGAAAAATTCATGTATGACACTTGCCCTTGTGCTGAGCAGCCCTGTCTTTTTTACTATTCAAAGGACATGAGGTTAAAACCTCACCATCTTAGTAAGTTTTATCACCTGAATCTCAAATTCTGTCTCAATAAAACCTTCATTTTATGAAAATTACTGCATTTGGAGAATTAGAATCAGAATTAGTCTAGTCTGTAAACCTATGAAATTTAATTGCTAATAGAATGCCATTATGCAGGCATGCTTACTAAGTACATTTGAACTGAAAGAAACACTGACCTTCTAGAGTAAAAAAACATGCCATGACACAGGAAGGAGTTTCTAAAACTAGCCATTAAGTACATTGGCAAAAAACACTTCTAATTTTTTAATATTCCATGTACATTACCAACATGGTAAATGTACTACTCACTATTGATATAACAAAGTTTTACAAATGACAAGCACTGTTATCTATATCAACTGAGGTCCAGACTCGTATCTGCCAGCTTACCGAATAGCCATGAATAAAACACAAATTGCTGATTCTACTATACCTCATACAAAAGCATCACCATGTCAGTTACCCAATTTGTACAAGAACCTTATGAATTTATTTTTCATTTACTGTCATATAAAGAGCATAGATTATCAAATTCAAATACATCATTTTGTTACATGTTTTGGACCTTACTACCTTTTCCCCAGCCATATTCACAACCAAGAGCAATGCAGCTGTTCTGTGCTCATACACACACCAAGTAGAGTGAAGCTCAAAGGATGTTGCAGTGCTTGTGTAAGAGCAGTGTAAAAGATTTAACAACACGTTCCGAAAATAGTAACACTTCCAGTTCAAAAAAATAACAAGAAAGTAATTTGTCTTGTTATTACATATTGTGTTTACATTCTGTCCTCATCCGTAGCCAGAAAGAAGTTACTACTGCTTATTTTTTAGGAAAACAGGTACTGTAAACAGAGGGTTCGTATAACCAAAGTGCTAAGCACCAACTGTTTTATTTCTTGTTAACGGCAGTTTTTTTCTCTTGATTTCAACAGGACAGAAACTTGCCCATTCTGAATATATTCAAAATTCCTATTCATCAAGACTAATGTTATTTATTTGGAACACCAACACTAGGTGAATCAGGAAAAAAGTTGTCTTACCTTTGCCTGCTGTAGCCAGGAACAAATGAAGTAAAAGGACGGCTAGAACAATCCTGAATCTCAAGAAAAAGTCCTGTATTCTGCCAACACAGCAGTGATGTTTTCCCCAGGCAACCATTCTAGAAGAAAAAAAAAAAACACCAAAACTCAGTGACTAGAAGTAGTGCAGGGTGCAGATATTATGACAAATTATGTTTCCAACCCAAGAGTGTAAATCTTTTCAACCCTGTTATACTATTGGGTATGTATCATACAGAAATGCACAAACACTGTAGAGTATTGCCAAGTCACCAAGAAAGAAAAAGCTGTTTGCTGAAAGGAAGAAAAACAAATCCAAAGAAACCCCACTCAAGCTCTAATTCTCCAGAGACTCACAAATACATCAGAGCATGGCCATGAGCCCTTGCACAAATAAGGATTTCAACATTTGAAAAACAAACAAACCAACAACAAGAAAACCCCACACAAAAAACCCCAACCAAAAACAGCCCAACAGGAAGCTTGGAGAGCTTATCCAAAAGCTTTGTTAGTCTGAGTATGTAGAAAGCATCTCTTTGGTCCACTACCAGCAGGTTCTATCAGCTGACATTTTAATAGCAACACTGTGAACTCCTAAGGAAGAAGCAAGTTTGATTCCCGATCCTCATCTCATTCTCAAGGCAAGAAGCTACTGCAAAAAAGTGAGAAATGCCACAAGTCACTGTGGGCAGCAAGTTCATGGAGAGCATCATCGAAACCTGATTTGTTCCTAGTGATGGTTGCCTAATGTAAGCAACAGCAGAGGGTGGTGGGCAAAGAACATGCCTCCTGATATAAGAGATAATGTTCTATGAAATTATACACTTTTTTTTAAAAGAGATCTTTTCAGAAAAGGTACATCTTCTCAGTATTTTGCATGCTGAAAGAAACATTAAGTGAAACATTAGTGTACTTCTTGCATGCATTATTTCTTAAATAAAAAGGTTTAAAAATACATAGTTGCAAGTGATTCTATAATTGATTCTTGAAACAAATGCAAAGCAGTAAACTTCATGTATTGTTTATCTTTACTGTAACAGCTTTATGGTAGACCAGAGCATTTTGCATGACACCAACAGTTTAACTTTGCCATCACAGGTTTGGTGTGTGTGTGAGCGTATTGGTTAGCGCTCATGCTGCTCGCAAACTCTACTGTATTTTTGTACATGCTGTTTCAGGCTGCAGTAGGTTCCCTTCAGGAACTGTAAATTATGAACTCTTTCAGGAGTTGTAAATTTGTGTTAAGGTTTGGGCTAAAACGTATATTTTGCAAGCATTCACATTAATGTAAATATTTATTATAATACCATATAAATATATAATATAAATACCATATAAATATATAATAACCATATGAAATGGTTACTATGGGCTGAATTCTCCAAGAGAAGTGCTGCAGGAATAAACTGAGAAACAGTGAAGTTGCTAGGTAATCGACATTTTGGCAACTGATTAAATGTACATGCAAATGAATTATACACATATGATAACGTGACATAGAAAACATAAAGCAAAGACTTTTTAAAAATTAGAGCACTGCAACAGTGTTGCCAGCCAGTGTTTTCAATAACTGTACAGTGTGTGATATTTGTAGCACAAAAATAAGACCATACTGATTACATTGAAACAGCCAATCTGGATGATGACACATACTGCTTCAACTTTGCAGATTCAGGATGCCACACTTAAAACTGAAATACACTAAGGAAATAATAGTCAAATTCTGGCAACATCATGAATGACATCTGCATGGGTGCTGCAGATGTTAACCAGCAGGAAGAAAGGCTATGGATTGAAGGAATACGAAAATCAAGCATACTGAATCTGAGAGAAAATAAAAGGTATGCTAAAACAATGGACATAGCTAATACACGCAATCCTATGCGGCAACAGAGCAAAACCAAACAAAAACAAGTACAAAAAGCAAGAATTGTCAAAGGTGAGCTAGCTTTCTAAAGATTCACAGGAAACACGTCCAAACGTGTCTTCAGTTTGCTTCTCTTGAATGCCTAAAAACCATGTATTTAATAAAGCTGTTCGCAGAACAGTAAAGTAGAATTACATTAACTATCCTAAGAACCTGATAATGAAAACTGTCATGCTTAAATATATTTGACAACTTCAAGGACTGTGCATCTACAGTATAAAACTTACTAGAGTTAAGAGAGATGCCCATCCAAAAGCTGTGTTTCCTTTCTTGCTTACTCTCGCTTCCCATTCTAGTCTCAAATTAGGTCATTTCCAAGCAAAGCTAAGCTGCCCATCTATTCCTCCATTTCTTGGGGTAATCTCTTCTTTTGTAGAGTATACTATCTATCCGTAGTGACATATTTGGACAACAAACCAAACATGAATTCCAGCATCCCTTGCCTCTACTACCTAGACATCAAGCGTTGAAATGTGTACGGAATGGAGCCCAGACATACTCAGTGGCACCCACAAGTTCAGCTATCGATGCTGGTAAGTACTGAAGCAAACTGCTAGCTCTGTGTCACATACAATGCTGATTCAGAACACTCCTACATTTAGTCTCCTCCTTAAGCCTCCGTTCTGCAAAGAGATATACATGAAATGAGCCCACTAGGACAAAGGTTAAATCCCGCACTATCAAGCATGCGTTCTATTTGGTCTGGTAGACCTCATTAGACACTCACATTAGTGCCCCACCCACCAGAAGTAACAACTGCATTCCAAGAGTCTAAATTTGAGGGCAGGAGCGAAGAAATTCCTGGTTCTGACTCCAGTTCTGCCTGAGTGCCATGTAGCCCCATGGAGTTTGAACAAACCTTCCTCTAACTCAGGTGTTCCAGAGCGAGCTTTGCTAATATTTGTCCAGTGTTTAAATGAAAGGCTGTAATAAATACTTTCAGCACATTTAGATTTTTATCCCCTATGGGTTTTTTTTACATTGTTCTCAGTTCCTGAGATGGGCCTGGCAAAGACAAATGGGGATGGAGGCACAGCTTCTTGTTGACAGAATACAGTCACATCAAGAACTCTGAAGCTATTCAAAGCTATGAATGCATATTAATGGTCCCAGGGACAACAATAAAATTCAGATAGCGAGAAAGTGAGTAAATGTATAAAGCAAAATCCTGACATGGTCACAGCTCACTTGACTTTTTGCAAGACTCTGGACATTTATGCTAGCTCAAGATTTGTTCCAATGTCTGGATAAAAAATACAATTAAAAGAGTTAGGAAGACAACATTCGCATTTCTTTCTTTTTGCAACAATGCTGTTTAGACACTACCAAAGAAAAAGATGCTGCTAGCTGTGATAGACTTTTTAAGATTTTTTTTAAATAAAAAGCAAGATGTAAAATATGATTTCACCATATCTATTGAACTAAAGATCATATGATACATTCCAAAACATTTGGACATTATGTTTCTCTTAAACTTATTTAAGCCCTTCTTTGTATTGGAATTCTAAAGCTCTACTCTTAATAATGATCCTGAAAAGTAATGTAATTGTAAATATATAGTTGTGGTCATTATAGAATTAGGCATAAGTGATTTTTTTCATTTGTTATTAATTTCGTTCATTTGTTCAAATGAATTTTTTTCTCGTTCATTATGAATACAGCATGACTCAGAGAGCCCACCATGAATCTGCATAGGTACTGGGCACACCTACTAAGTGACGCAAGTGTGGGAAAGAATTCTACAGACAGACCACAGGTAAAGATATAACTGGCCGTCTTTACTTTCTCACTTACTATTCTCAAATAACAATTAAGTCAGTTCCATTTACAAAGAGCTACCTGCCTGAAGTAGAAGAGAATATAATCAATTACTTTTCTTTATGGCCAGTGGATGAAATGGAAATTCAGAAAACAGAAAGTAGGGGCTCAGGCATAAATTTGTTCCCTCCTGTTCACTCTCCATGAAGAGTGCTCTGTCTTGACCAGTGACAATCTTGTAGTATTGGTACTCAGGTTTCAGAAAATATATCATACCATGTCATTAATTTGAAAGTGAAACTAGAATTGATAGAACTTTCCTTAAAACAAATGAACAAACATACTTTGAAAAATTAGATGGTTGTTTTGTATGTTGTGTTATACATGTTGCAGTTTTGCATTAATATCACATTCTCTGGAAATTAAAGAGGTTACTGGAAATGAAGACAGGAAGATGGCATAAAAAGGACTCTCTATTCTTATCATTAGTATTAATTAGCTTATGTCATACTGTTTTACTAGTGTTTTGATGGAACTGCCCTTCAACACAATGGGAGTTTTACCTGTCTAAGAAGCACAGAGTTTCTGCAGGAGTTACTAAAATCTACCAGGCTGACCAAGACAAACACTGTGACAATACACAGCCTGCTGCAGAAGGACAGGCAGAATAGAGGGATGAAGGTCAATAAGCCAACAGCAACCCACAAGAGCAGGCAAATAAAATTGCTAAAACCAAGGCCTGTAAGGCTTTTACCATATTTACTCTGCTGCATCCAGCTTTGTACCACTGAAAGATGAGTCGCATTGTTTGAAGTTGATGTTTTTAAAGCCCTTCAGCTAGCGAGTCACAGGTATCCACAGTGAATGGACTTTGACGTGCCCCGGGAAACTGGGCTTCTGTTACAGACACAACTGGAAGGCAGAGGAGATGGGGTTCCGTGCCTCTGCAACCAGCCTCAAGGTGGACTGCATGGTGCAGCTCCACTCAAAGTGCAGTGTGAGAAACCTCGACTGCTTTCCAAGCGTGCACCCACAGGTAACATACCAGGAGATAATAGGGCTTACCTTAAGCCACTGCTTGACTTGTATTATAGTAGATATATTTTCAATAGGCTTAAAGCCAGAGAAAGCGCAAAACATAAATACAGCTGTTCTGTGCTGTAGTGAACTTTGTTAAATCACTTTTTGAAAAATACACTCAAATTTTACAATTCCTGTTGAATATGTCTATTTATCGGCAGTCTTTAAAATTTAAAAAAAAACTATTAGTTCTTTTATGCCAAGTTTTAGCAAGAGCAGGTTGTCACTGCCAGCGTATGGCAGTGTTGGCAACAGAAACTTATGTTGGAAATCATGACCTGAAGCATTTACTTCTAACCATGCTGTCTACTGCTGCATTTCAAGCTGTTTTGTTCAAGTCACACTTATTTCATCCACAGTCTTTGGGGCTCATTCTGTCCACTTTTGTAGTTATCCCCTATTAAAATCTTGGATTTTAATAAAAATACTTCCCAAATTTATATAATTTACTGCTGAGGAGGAGGGTAATAATGAATAGTAAGCTCCTAGCTATTGTTCTGCAACAGTCCGCATTATTCAAATCTATACCAGGCAGAAAAGAGCAAAAGAAACATCATACTGCCCAGGTATGAGAACTTCTCGATGCCTTTAGTTACTTTCAGAAACATAAGACTGCAGAATTCTTCCCTCAACCCCTTGTATTTTCCAGACTGGAACCAAAATGTAGCAAAGTTTTTTATGTTATTTTTAAATTTTGGCTGAAACGAGTTAGATGTAATAGGGAGGACGCTTATGTTGGAAAGTCTTATGTCACTGTGAATTTTGGCACATACAGTATCCACTGACTTAACAGCAGAAGTAGCACCATTGATTTAAAAATTTTGTTCCATGGGGGACGGGGGGTTAATGCATTTTTCCAAAAGACAGTAATAGGATTATTACTGTCTGATAATAGCTTGGTTTTCATTAATTTTCTCTAGTGTTTATCAAAGGCTGTAAAAACAGGCATATTGTGTTCTACAAAATTCAGTCACTTTATGTATAACAGCAGTTTTTTCTGAGACTGCAATGGCAATGTGTAGAGCCAGTTCAAGGACCTTGCAAACATGTCATCCTGACATAAATCTTTACTGTTTTCAAAGATATTAAATACTTCGCTTTTTAATAAGTTGGCTTATGGGGAGCAGCAAGCCACTTAGTTACAGACACCAGTCTTCTGCAAAACTCATAGCTCATTCGTTCAGTTCTTAACAGAAATAAACAGGAGGACAAATTCTCCAAGAAATCCATTCTTTTGTTTAGTCTTTCAACTGCTGCAGGACACTGGTATCAGAAAGATTTTTTTTTTGTATTTTACAAATACCAAGCTGTATAAGCCAATGTCTGCCCTTCAGTTCAACTCACAGATGTCCCCTTAGGTTAGTGTAAAAGTGTAAGCTTGATCATTAAGGTTTATGTAAGTGGATTAATGAATGTAATATACTATTGGATGGCTCTCCGTTACAGACCTCAGAGCCAAAAAACACTTTCAATACTTAATTCTCTCTTACAGTAACTTGTGTCCTTGTATATAGTGCAAAAATGGAACAGGGGTCAATTTCAAGCAAGTTTTGGTTCCCTCTTATCCAGTTTGGCAGTGTTTCACCTCCTCATATCCAGCAGTCACCTGGGAGATGAGCAAGAGGCCTCTTCCTAGCTCTTAAAAAAGTTCTACACGCCCCAGGAAATCCTCTTCTGTGTTGTGTATTCCCTCGAGACAACAGTGTTATCCACACTCTCTGTTAAATCTTCTAGAGCGAACTAAAAAGCCCTTCAGTGACAATAGCTGAGCAGGTTTCCATTTCTAAGAGTTTACAAAGTTCAGGTGAAGCATAAGAAGCAGACATTAATAAAAAGTAGTTATGTTTGTCACAGGCCTGGTTACTTCAACTACAAGCAGGTTTACATTTTCATTAACAATATTTTGGGGTATGGTCTATATATAGGTTTCATTGAGGGGGGAAATAAGTCTTCTGCAGAGTGGAAGACTGAAAGTACAACAAAGACTACATTTAAGTTGGCACAGAGAAAAAAGATTGAAGGAACGCTAGACATGCACCTTGAGCCATGTAAAAGGGATGAGGAAGGGTGTACAAAGATATAAGCATGGAAAAGCAGAGGAACACAAGGTTTTGCAAAACCTTTATATTCAGTAACAGGACTTAAATTTGATGCAGAGAGAAAGAGGGAAGGACAAAGACTATTCTAAAGCTGGAATATTCAAACCAGTGAACAATATAAGCAGGCTGTAAGGAATCAAGTGAGGACCAATCATGCCAGAAAGAAGACTGTTCAGCTCACGCTTTCAATTTTCCTGCTTTTCAAAAATGAGACCTGAAAGTTTACTTCACCTTGCTGTAAGTGGGGGAGGAAAAATAAAGGAAACAGTTGTTTCTGTTCAGTTTACACTTACCTTCCCCACTCTCCTTTCCATGCTCTCTTGGCTTGTACAGCTGCATATCCCCCCCAGGCCCCAAAGTCTTAAAAAAGAAATTATATTGTGATTTCATCCTAAGCTTCACTTTATGGACTTAACAGGTCTCTTGGATCTTGCACTTGGAGCTGTTAAAATTTCTCTGGAAGCTAAGAAGCATAATACTTGGCAGAGTTTTTGTTTGGTTTTTTTTTTTCTTTTTCTCTTTAAACAATCTCTCAGACTGTTTTAATCAACAGCCCAATGACCAAAATTAATAGTTTGTACCAATGAAATAAAGCTCATTAGTTTTAAAAGATGAATGCACTGCAGCAAACATCTTCCAGAGCCCCACTACAACTCTGATGAGGAATATGGCATCACTACCCTATACAGCCTGAGGGAATACAGTCACTTTGGCACCTCAGTCTTCACACGGGGTAAATATTTGGAGGTCCTCTATTAAGACATTCTAGGAAACGGGGTTATGCCAGAACAGCGTTCTTCTGGGCATCTCCTAGACTGCTCCTCCTTAGGGTACAATGCAAGTCTATGGAGCACAGGGGAAAAGAGATGGCACCATTGCCAGGAGAAGCCCCATAATCAGTTGTTAGGGAAAGAAGGGAAGGCAAAGTTCTGACTGGAGCACACGTTAGACTAATACAACTGAAACAAGTTATCAATAGCAATCACTCTTAAATACTTGAAAGTGGTCACACAAGAAAGTAGATGACTTCAAAGCAACTTCTGAATAATTTATTTAAATCAGTGCCATTTCTATGTGCAGCCCCCATGAACCTATCAGCTCAGAAAATTTACTTTGTACCACTACACTCCACATGGCTTCTTTCACCATCATCACCTTTATAAAAAAAAAATTATTTACCTTCTTGCCCTTAACCACCCTAACCACAATGCTGACTTGCTGAAACAGGTAAGGGGGGAAAAAAAAGAAAGCACTTTTTAATTCAAGTTATATGAATACTTGGACTATACTATGAATAAGTAATGATGGAACAAAGTCCCCCAGACTTCAAAACATGAAGTGACAAGTATTATCAGAAACCCACTCAGTCAGCTTATGTCCATAATTAATTTGGAGCAAAAGAAACAAAGATACTCAAAGTCTGGTTGGGAACCCAGAAATGAAATGTGGAATTTGGCAACATTCACAATCAGGCATGCCCAGATGTCTAATAAATCCAGGCAGAGAGTGACAGTAATTTTTTCTCTAAAGAATATAAAAGGTATTTTAAGAGAATATTTAAAACACTAAAAGCATCAGCAAAAAGATGTTGGGTTTTGTTACATGTGCACAATATTGTTTCCATAATCAGTATATTCATATTACTCATTTTCTTGCTAGTTCTACCATTTCTAAATGTGTCACGTCTTATCAAACATGTCAACTTCTGGCAAACCTACTGATGGATCTCTTAGGCCTTAACTCTTCAATGATTCCTTTAAGGAACACCATAAATGAGAACATACACAGTGCTTAATTTGTGAGCGGTTGTTCTTTTTTGGCAACTAATGCATCACCTGAGGTACTCAAAATTTTCAGCAAACAGAAATAATGTGATAAATTCTAGCAATTTCCTCTAAATTCTAGAGTGAAAAAGCATTTTAAGTAGATTTCCATACACTGTCTCATCTAGTATAACTGACATTCTACAGTTTGTTTTTAAAGCGAACAAAAATAAGTAAATCAACATCTCGGAGAAAAACGTTTGTGATAAGAACGCTGTATTTCAGTAGCCATCAGAAGAGGACCTAGAACAGAAGAACAAAATCACTGTATTAATAAGGGACTAGCTGAAAAGCAGCTGTTGTGTGAAACAATAATTAGATTTCTGAGCTGCAGCACTCAGCGATAAAAGAAAAACAGAAAATGCTGAGGCTGGGACTTTAGCTGCCAAATACACTTCTAAAATCTTGTGTCAGTTCCACTATACATCACCTGCAATAAAACTGTCCTGAAGTCAATGTAAGTAACACTCACAGGCTGAGTACCTGTGGTATACAAGACGTTCAGCTCTCAGCTGGAGACAAATCCATGTGACTCATGCAGGGAGGAGTTTGAGATCCATTTTTTTGTCGTTGATTTAACATCAACTACAAAGGCTCTTTTGTCCACCCTGAACAACAATAAATTTCAAAGATATTTTGAGACAAAAGGAATGCAAGACTCCCAGATAACTGAGTCCTATTAATTACCATATAGTTACGCAAGCCTATCTTTCCATAGAGCAAGTATAGATCCTTCCCATATTGTAATTCCACCAGGAGTTTATGACTGGAAAGAATAAGACCCTCATCATCATGAGCACCTATCCAATGAGCATGAAATGATTCACTCTGCTCCCTTCTCGTTCGCAAGCTGAGTAGCACCTACGAGTGTCAAGCAACAAATTAATATTCTCTAAATCCACGTATCTGAAAAAAGAGCAAAGCTTTTAATTGAACCTAGATACAACAATACTACTAAACTTAACATTTATCAGAAAGCTAACATTTCAGGCCAAATAGCATGCCTTATTCATGCCAATTCTGCCATTGAAGTCAATGAGATTAATTGTATGAGCTACCCTGATTTTGGCCTTCATATAATCTAATCTACTATTCCACTGAAAACATAAAATTCCAGACTCAAGTGTAGTGATCAGTTTTAAAACCATACTGTGTATGCCAAGGCATGCTACATATTAAGAACTAAAAATTGTCCAAATTTAATATCAGTTGTTCTCTCATGAAGTCCAAAACTTTTTCAATCTGCCAACATTCTACAGTTATTAGTGGAAGACCTGACTAAAAGCATTCACTGCACAAAAACTGTATAAATTGAGCAATTAACTTGAGAATGGGGAATTTAGTCCTTTATCTCTCTCCAGCTGGCTCTAATTTGAGCCAATTTCTGCTCATTTATTAGAAATAGAAGTTTAACATTACATTCGGAAGGCACTGAAGAAAAAAAACGTGCTCACAAACTCCATCTGACCTACAGAATTACCTTAAGATACTAAAGTAATATTAATAAAAATACTAATAACATTAGTTCTGTGCCTGACTGCCACAGCAGAAATAAAATAATACTAGCTTGCAGTGTAGCTAGAAAATTTTGTGGCCCCGATTCACACCTGAGCAAACTTTGCTTACACATAGTTTATTTCCTGCACCTTCTTTCAAGGCATTTCACTTCAGAGACTGTCTTTATCAATAAGTTATAAGTGTGCTTCCTTAGCAAAGACAAGTACTTGGAAACCCTCCTAAGCACAGACATGTTTTCTGTTCTTCAGTTTAATTCAACAAACACATTTCCAGTCACCCAGCAGAGGACCAAATCCTGCTTGTTTCACCCATGCAAACAGTTACAGAAGTATACTTTCCAGCTTAGGAAGGAATGGCTAAAGCCGTAAGCTTAAAGCTTAAGAACAGGAATATCAATTTGCGCAGCTGTCTTCTGATGATGATGTACACTGTTAGCCTGTGCAAGCAAAAGGAAGAAACCTATTTTGAGTAGAGACACATAACGCCAGCTTTACCTTTTCATCACAAATGACAGAGCTAAATCCCAAAAAACAGTTTGCTTTGGGACAAAATAACCTTAGATCTGCATACCTGAGGTTGTATACTGTATTTTGGCTCATGCTGAAGCTCATTCTACCACGTTTTCAGCATTACTATAACTGATTTCATGCAAGTCAAAACCAGCCCGGGCTTGCACAATCACACGTTTCATTTGCTGGGTAGGCATGACTTTAGAAGGCTAGTGAATTAGTTTACTAGCATTTCTTCAACTTTTCCGCATAAATCAGTGCAAGACAATCACAGAATAAAAGCAACAGAGTTCAATACTGTTATAAATACTACCCATGAATGACAAAACCTATATATTTGCAAAGCAAAGCAAAAATAAATGCAGCCAGGAAAGGATGCTTCCAGTACACCAACCTTTCCTTACTTGGCTGGTGTAAAGGGACAAGACAAAACTGACAAAGCCCCCTCAAAACAATTACTGCGCACAACAGGTGACTCTGAAGACATTTTACTTGCGGTGATAGAGGCTACCTTGCAGAATGTACGAGACACAAGCAGCAAAAACTTTTGAGCTGAATATATTCTCTGTGTCCGTTCCCACAGAAAACGTGTGTGAGAGCAAAACCTGACCCAGCCCAGAAATACAGCCCCAACGGGATGCTGCCCTAGCTCGTCACCATCAACCGCGTTCAAACCCTACCGACGCGTCCCTCAAAATCATTCATTTTTTTTAAGCCGATTTAAATACGTTACTGATTTTTTTTATCTGACTAAGCGCTTAAAATAAGGCTGCAAACCAGAAGGAAACCTTTCCACCGAGAAATGTACCTCGTAGAAAGAGCAGTCCTCCTCCGGACGAACTCAGAATCGTGTCCCCCGCGGCCCCTCACCGCGGCCTCACACCCCGCACCGGCCCGGCCGCGAGTCCCAACGGCCGCCAACGGCCCCCAACGGCCCCG
>WEKW01008621.1:50754-88583 GCA_013389905.1 Sula dactylatra
CGTCGTCCCGGGCCGCTGTGGGGAGCGGGGGCCCGGCGGGGCAGCTGGTGCGGCTGGCCCGGGGCAGGCTGAGGGCGGCAAGCGGCACGGCCAGGTTGAGGGGAAACGTGGGGACACTTTGCAGCTGGATGCAACGAACTCGAGGAGGAGGAATAACCACTCCGATTAAACGGTTTTAAATTCCCTAGTGGACAACGTGTTCAGTGTTTAAACGGCCTTTTTTCTTGCTCAGCTTATTTCACTTTTAAAACAGACTTAACTACATTAAGCCTTAATGTAAATGTAGTTTTTCAGAACTAGCAGCCTTCATTCAATTTCGTTTGAGATTCATATCTTCAGTCGGTTCAGCTTACTGATGGTGTGAATGAACCTCACCCATCAGAAGGACATCAGAAGCCATCAGTAGGCACAGCTGTGGCCCTCCTCTTCCCTCTTTTTAATTGTTTGGGATGAAGCATATTCTGAAAATGCAGCATTTTCAATGACTTTTCTTTTAATTGCTTAACATTACCGATTTTTAATTGCTTGAAATAACCAAAATGTTTAGGAACCGCTCTCTGCATGTGGATTGGAGCTTCGGTCAGTAGGCATGACTGAGAAGAGCCTGGCTCCGGGACATAGCTGAGGAAAGCAGCTCACACTGCACGTTCTGAGGGGAGGGCTGGAGCTTTAGGCAACAACTCTTCTCAGTGTCACTGAAGATAAGACAGGGACAAATTCTACAAACTCCACAGACAACAGGTCTTCCTGAGGTGCAGGTGTGATGAGTCCACGTGATGAGCAGGATTTCATAAATACCTGTGGAGAAGAGCTGGGGTTCGATGAAGAGGCTTGTTTCATTTTGCTTAGATTGATGATGTCTTTGGATGCTTTGGAGCTGGCAACTAGTGGAACACAAGGCCAGTGCTTTTGCAGTTCCTCACATAGGAAAAAACAGGAGGCGTTTATCTTTCTCTGCCTTGGTTAGTGGGATATCATTAACTTCCTCAAATGTTTAAGTACCACAAGTGGTGTTCTCTTCTCTTCCTAGCTTATACTGCTTGTGAGATGCTTATACCACATCTGGTCTGGATGTCTGAGGTCAATAAGGAAGAAGAGAAAAATTGTCCTGAAGTTAATGCTAGGGGTGTGATAATGTGAGAGTATTGACTTGCCTAGCAACTCTACATCAGCACTCTTCTGATACGTTGACAAACAGTGTGCTTTACCAGTGTGACTTAGTGATATCTCAACAGAAAGGCTAAAAGGTTGAATGAGGATGGAAGCTGAAGCCCAGCCTACCCCGGGCATGTTACATGTTGTCAGTGCAGGGTTAGTAAGCTTACTGTGTTGCTTGTTGTGTTAATAGTGTAGAGATAAATGGAAGTCTGCCTCTGTCCAACCAACACCTCTGACATGACATCGTCTTTTGGATAAAAATCAACCAGGTGCTGAATTTTCAACCACTGAAATGTAATTGCAGGCAGGGGACTTACCTCAAAATACCTATTTCCTTTCCACTCAGATCAAGTTCATTTATTAGAAAATCCTGTGTAACTTACAAAAGGAAAACTCTGAATTTAGATCTGTAATTGTTTATTTAAACTGTGTGTTACATACAACTGGATAGTGTCCACTAACATACAGAGAAACTAAACAGAATTGATTGGTAATGACCTGAAAACCAAGACTAAGTAAAGAACTTAATTCCCAAAGTGCATTTTTATAGCTGTGCTTGCCTGGAAAAGTCCCTGAAATCTATGTCTAGTCTCTCAGATACCAGTATGCCAGCTATATAGTTCTAGGACTACACTGGATCAGGCCAGTGTTGCCTGACAAGCCAAAGGCAAACTCCTATGCATGTGCCAAGAAAACCTGGAGTATAGTAGGACTGAGAAACAAGCGTGGATAACTGAACGATAAAGAACTTTTTGGTCCCATTAGTTTTGTCATGTTTTTGAGAAAATGAAGAAAAAAAAAAAGTGGGGGGTTTGTCTTAATTCAGATTGCTCAATGCCTCCTTTCTTTTATGCTTGTTTAATACTGAACACCGGCTTAGTAGGAATGGCAGGTGACATGTGCAGGTTTAAGAGAATGATACTGCCTTGGAGAAAAGGAGGCAAACCTTCTCTCCCCAGGCAAAATGATCATATTAAATAACATCTTGAATAAAGCTAATTGTTCTTGGAGCTGGAAGACTCTCCAGAAATTTGCTGATCAAAAGGCTTGAAAATGGGAGCACGCATACCATAGAAGTGGTGTTGATATAAGCTTGATCATGCATCTCCCTAGTTGAGAAATACTGGATTTCAAGGGTTTGACAGTTCAAGCATTTTATTTTCACCTGTGTTCAACATAGAAACCCCAACAGTGACTCCAGCAAAGCCAGTGCCTAAATTCCCATTAACTTCACGTTGACCAGAATTTCATATTATGCTTTCTAATTGGTTTGGGATTTATTATTATTTTTTCTTTAAACTCTTTCTCTCTTTATTTATGTGTGTGTTTACATGTTTCCTAGGGAGGTAAGAACATTACCGTGACATACTGCAGCATTGATTTCATGTTTATAATTTATGTATCCAAATGGGACTTGGTCTAATGATGTAATTCCTGTCTCAGTAGGAAAAAACCCATGAATAGTTGACAAGAGAAAGAGTAGAGGAGAGGTGGTGGGAGAGGTGAGGTCTGTTTGCCTTTTCATTTGTGCTGTGAAGGCAGGGTGCTGTTGTTTCACAAAGGTGCTTGATGGGACAGGCTTGTCCTCTGCTTCCCTACTCCTTCCCTCTTCCTAGTGCGGAGGACTGGAGGTTGCTTCGCACTGTGGTATTTATGTGGTCAATCCCAGGGAGTTTAAGGAGACTATTCTTTTAAAAAGAACTAAGCATAAAGTTAGGGGAATGACTGTTTCAATGAATCACATTAATGTAACACCATTTATGTCAAATCTACTCAATTTAAAAACAAAGCAAAAAGACCTTCTGATAATTTCTGTTACTCTGGATTTTGTGGGATTTTGTCTTCTTCGCCACATTACAGGTTTCTGTGAACACCAGAAACTGGCTGGAGGCACAAAGAAGCAGTTAAAATGGTTACATTTCTCTGTTTAACGTATAAATGTAGCCACCCCAAAAAATCACTCATGTTCTGTTCTATAATCTCATGTACTAGTTATAAGAGTCATATAAATTACAGATTATTAGGTAAAAAATACATTAGGTGTTTTTTTAAACTGATGGTAGCCCTAAAGATTAAATAAAATCACCTATGAGTCTTTCAGTCTATTTTCTGCTTTCAGTGTTGCAAAGATGTAAACAACGATTGAGCAATTTTAGATTAAGGAAATGATAAGGACTAGCTGTGGTGCTAAAGAGTTAAACATATCAAGGGAGGAGGATCTTAAATCTAATCTTAAAACTACACTTATTTAGCACAAAGTTGAGAGCTCAGTTTGTGAAAAATAGGCTGCCTCTGTCCAAAATTTCTGCCTGACCAACACATCCATATCTTACAAAAAAGCCCTTGCAGTAGATATACCTACCTAACATTCAAATAGAATAACTACTTACTAATATTCTTTTGTCAGAATGTAGTATATAGGCGTGGATACCATGAGCGCAGTATTTGCTGAATGTTAACTGAACCAATATGTAAAAGAAATCTCTTAGATATGTAATCGTTAAATAAGGAGGTTTAGTCTATCCAGCTGTGATTTTATGCATGTTGTCAAATACTAAGTACAACACTCAGGGTAAGATTTTCTTTTGACTGTTGCAATTTCTTCATAAAAAAAGAAATATGTAATTTCTTCTCTAGTGAAGGTCCAAGAAGGATATTAAAATAAGAATAATAATAACTATAACTGTGGTTACCTTCTAAGCTTCAACTCACCACAGAAATACGCATTTCACTAGTTTTTAAGAGAAAACATGTTTAGAGAGTTGTGCCTTGCATCATTACTGATGACAAGAAATATTTATGTTCACCATGTTATTTGGCCATATTGAATTCCATTCCAGTCCTCCTGCTTACAAACACACAGCTGTGTTATATTGGGTTGTATTCCTGATCAGTGTCCCTATTGCATTCACATTCCAAAATGGGATAAGGGCGAGAGGCAATTTGTTAGGTACCCAGGCCAAAAGAAAAGAGAAATCTCTGATGCTGTTTTGTTTGGCAAAATTTCATACTACTTAGACGAAGAGCAAGCGGCTAAATGTAGCAGCAGGATGAGCATCCTGCTCTGTTGGGCATCCAGCTCTTCAATACTTCACCCCCTGCATATGTTTTCGTGCAACATTCCATCTTGTGGAGTTGAGAGCCTTCTTTATCAACCGGTTGGAGTTAAAAGTGAACAGACCACAAACTGAAATGCAAGAAATTCCATTTAAACATAAGAAAAAACTATTTTATGGTGAGGGTGACCAAACACTGGAGCAGGTTGCCCAGAGAGGTTGTGGAGTCTCCATCCGTGGAGGTATTCAAAAGCCATCTGGATACAGTCCTGGGCAACCTGCTGCAGCAGCCCCTGCTCTGGGCAGGAGGTTGGACTAGACAATCTCCAGAGGTGCCCTCCAGCCTCAGCCAGTCTGTGACGCTGTGAAAAGAACTGCTGCTAACATTCTGCTTACCCTTACTGTAAAAATACACTTTTGGCCAAGCAAAGGACAGTGATCCTTCAATTGTAAAAAACTTGGAGGTGACGAAAGGCTCACATACCCAAAAGCGCAGACCGAGGTGCTAATTAACATTATGGGAAACTGCAAATAAGAGTTGCCAAGGAAAGCAATTCTGAAGAGAACACCTGGAAAGGACTATAAAACCTTTCAACTCTGTTTATGGCACTCACTCTCTTTAAATTGTACCAGCATTTGTATTTCCATTAGACAAACACTTTAAAGGAGTTGTAACTTGTCCATAAAAAATGAGTCCGTGTGGATCTTGGCAGGCAAATTCTCATTCTGGGAACAGTTCACATTTTTGCTTTTTCTTTTTTAAAAACTTAATTTACAAAAAAGCTGTATTAACCTCTGTAAGTTGACACTGACTCTAGTAATTCCACATTAAATGCTCTTGTGTAGTAAGGCCTTGATCATAGCATGAACTGTTAAAATATATCCCAGGGGTTTACTATACCCCTGTTGCTTCCCAGGTCTATGTAATTTGTAAGGCAACAGAGAAGGATCTTTTTTTATCAGGGAATGCATTTCCAATGTATGGTCTGAAATGTGTATCTTTCACGTACCAGGGAAAGGATTTTAGCTTTGATGCCAAGTCCTTTCCTCTCTGACAACACTCTTTTTCCTTCTTTTCTTGAGAGGAAAACTTGTGGTCATTGTTGTCCTGTCTAAACTCTGGTTTTGGCTTTGCCGTATCTTTCAAACACAGTTTGTGTATCTCAGCTGTAAAATAAGAGGTAGATGGTAGCAGGCAGAGTAAAATGTGAGATGCCATTGCATTTTGAGGATCAGCGAGGGAGGCAACCTGCTTTTTATGTATCAAATGAGAGGAAATTTCCTTCCCCCAGTTTAACTCTGTCATTTATTCCCCTGTTTTGCAGTGTTGAACTCTGCCCACAATTTACAGCAAGTGATTGAATCAGGGAGTGGGGGGAGTCCTTGGCAAACTGCTGCAGTACTTCTGGAAGACCTTTCTGCTGAAGTTTCAACTCCTACGATTTTAATGCCGCTGACCATATTCCTTTTCACCCTCATCCATTTTTCAGTCTTGTACTGGTTTGGAAGGGAGGAAAGCAGTTCCTAAAAGGTCAGCTAATCCATGCTGCCTCTGATTTTACACCAGCATAAATCTGTTTCATAAAGTTTCTTTGTAATCATACTAGAACTTTTGGGAGGAAAACCAGAGTTGGAAAAACTTTCAGCTCAGAAGAGCCCTTTCGCCATGGCTCTGCCTTGGATGCAGGAGTATATACATACAGAAGTCACAAAACCGGCTGGTAGTACTGGTATTCTGTAGTAGGATTAAGGCAAAGGAGATATCTAGCTTTCCATAGTGCAGCATATGTAGACCTTACAGTAAATTATTTCTGAGGCGAAGACTGGAATTTCAAATGCTATTCAAGTGGCAGCTTCTGGGACAGGCTACATGCAGCTAAAGAACCTACTACGGGTCAACTACGTTTCAACAATCCCTACATCTGGTTGGAAGCAGATACTACACATGGTAAGAGCCATCACATAAGATATGGCTAGTTATCTTCATCTGGGATGCATTGAAATCATCAGTGGCATGTCTGATATCTGATGGAAAAGGACAATAAAATGGTAGCGAGCAATTTGGTTGTTCACCTATAGACCAGAGATAATATTTCAACTCTTTTCTGTATACATTGGTTGTTTTTTACTAAGTATCTTTTTATTTAATCTTTTAAATTGTTAACAGTGATGCTAATATGTCATTTTGGTGGTGCCAGAAAGCTCTTTGGCTAAGTGAACCACAGGAGTTTCAATAAACCTCAGCACTGCCATTAGTTGTAATTTGACTGACATTCTGAATGATCTGTTAAGAATATCCACTTCTTGTTTCTACCTAGGTCAAATAATTTGCAATATTAAATATTAAACAACCTATAATACTGGATGATAAAGCCTAAAGTGCCAGGAAATTAATGTTTTCTTTTACTCTTACGTGCTTGTCTCCTCAAATAGTTTGGAATGTCTTCTTAAAAGTTCTAGATCTTTTACAAAACTTGATTTTATTTTAAAAAAAAATAGTTTTTCCAACTGGAATGACTCAATTGAATAAAACGTTTTTATAATAGAAGCCATTACATGATGGGAGGGGGAAACTTTTTTAATTTAAAGAATTACAGCTTTTTGGCTGTGAAGCTTTTCTGTATTGAATCTCTTACAATTATTTTTGGTCTTGACTCCTTTCGGGCTTCTTTGCTATTTGCCCTGTTTTTCAGATATTGTATGTATTTATCTAGATGAAAGCCTCCATTGGGATAAGCACAGTGAAGCTCTGCAGAGCTTAAGGGAGTAAAACCTTTGAAAGAAAACTGTCAGCCTGATTCTAGACCATTGTGTCTTTTCTACACATTTTTCTACGCCTGAAACCTTACTTACTCCTACTGCTCGCTTACATTACTTATTATATTGTATTCCTAACCACTTTTTATATCTCCAGTTCACCGTTATATTCCCTCTTCTCACCCACCCTGTTTTGCTGTTCAGCTAAATGCGGTAATTTGGCCAGCCATGGAAAACACAGGCTTGTACTCCCCTAAATCCAGCTTTGCATAAATAGAACTCACTTTAACATTGAGATCCATGTGCTAATTATTGTACTGAAATCAAATGCGCACTGTACTAAGCATACAGATCCTTACTTTTGTATCTGTTACGCCAGGGGGAATGCTCTCCTAGTCCTTCACGGCATCTTTAAACATTTAGCAAAATTCTTCTTGAGGCACGCAGTCATATACCTATACATCATATTACAAAAAAAGATGATATTGCTATATTTCTTTATACTAAAGAGCAACTTTAAGCTTTCAGTTTAGGTTAGCTTTATTTTATGAGCAGAGAAAATAATAAGATACTCAGGAGAAAGTAATGTTTGCGTCTTACAGTCCACCTTGCCACAGTGGCAAACACTCGTGGACAAACTAGTATTGTCTCTTCAAGTAAAGTTATTGGAATGTACAGATTTAGAGAAAACAAAGTCAGAATTTTTCAAAACTTTATGCAACCCCAAATTTTGCTCTAAAGCTCTCAAATTGTGTTCAAAAAATGTGTAGACATGGCACTTCAGGTTTAGGAGGCATGATGGTGTTGGGTTGATGATGGTTGGACTTGATGATCTTGGAGGTCTTTTCCAACCTTAATGATTCTATTCTAGCCTAGTCTAGTCCAGTCTAGTCTATTTTAATTTTGTTTTGTTTCAAAGCTCTGCTTATATTTCTGTGCTTTATGTCAAGTCCTTGCTTGGTCTGGTAACTGACACCTGGAACATGCTTCATTAAGACACAGTTTTACTGAGCTTGATGTAAGGATAGTTGCTTGGAGCAAACCAGAATGGATATAACAATGGTCTTCATGTTTTCCAAGAATACTATGGAATAATAGAATAGTATAATGAAAAAATAAGCAAGAATATGGATGTTCATACTCAGACAGTAGAATCTAAATTGTTTTTTCTCAGTAGTTGTGTTTGGCCTTACATTCCTAATTATTCTTAAATTCATTGGACACTGAGATTCATCTATGATCTTTAGGGACCATATATGGCATTTCATGAGATCTGGTCTTGGCAGAAGTTTTCCACCAGCAATATAAGGGCTAACCTTATACCTTCCAGTAACTTCAGGAAAATCATATTTGCAAAGTCTTCTGGCAACACAGTCTTGGGTACCTTGCGTCTTTTTTATCTGCTAAGTTTTTACTTAGCCACATATTAGTTGTGGTTTCTCTGTTTGCTGTTAACATTTTTCATTTTATTTAATGGTTTAGCACATTAAAATGTTGCCCCACAGAAATATTTCCATTTCAAAATAATTAGTCATATTAAATATATTAGCTCTTTAAAATATTAACTTAGCTTTATGATATCTTCAAAGAGCTGTCTTCAGGGTTTGTCTTTCATGATATTAAAATATCTGAAGCTGAATAATTTGATTTCAAATGTATCACATTTTTGAGGTAATTTCTGGGGTCTCTTAGTGCCAGAGACTGTATCGGGCATAATAAGTGTAAGAATGATTAATGTCACTAAGGGCAAGGTAAGCCAGAAACCACAGTGAGCATCTGGCATGAGTGTTTCTCTCTGCCGTATCTGCGTAGTTCTTGAGTTCCATATTTTGCAGCACTGTGAAGAGAGAACGTGGTCCAAGCTGCACTAAAACCACATAAGAAGTGGCAGTATATTGTAAAAGAAAACAGATAGTGTTGCTTATAAAGGGTAACAGAAACTATGATGAAACATGTTGTGGGCTGGCCTTCTCCAGCTGCTAGGCACCCACCCAGCTGCTCTCTTATTCCCCCTCCTCAGCAGGACATGGAGGAAAATGAGCTTTTTCAGCTCATGGTCAAAATAAAGGCAAGGACTTCAGTTACCAATTACTGTCACAGGCAAAACAGACTTGACTTGGGGAAAATTAGTTTATTGCCAAGTAGCATAGGGTTGAATGGTGAGAAACAAAGGAAAAAACTAAAACACTTTCCTCCCACCACTTGTTCTTCCCAGGCTTAAATTCCCTTCTTCATTCCCAACTCCTCCCCCTGCTCCCCCCAAGCAGCACAGGGGAATGGGGAGCGGGGCTTGCCATCAGTTTAGGACAGTTCTCTGCTGCTCCGTCCTCCTCACACTTTTCCTTGCGCCAGCGTGGGTCCTCTCCACAGGCTACAGTCCTTCAGGATAAACCTGCTCCAGCATGGGTCCACCACAGGACGCAGTTCCTGTCAGGAGAACCGGCTCCAGTGTGGGCTCTCCATGGGCTGCTGTGCCTTCAGGACATATCCACCTCCACGGGCTGCAGGTGGATATCTACGCCACCATGAACCTCCATGGACTGCAGGGGGACAGCCTGCCTCACCATGGTCTTCTTCAGGGGCTGCAGGGGAATCCCTGCTCCAGCGCTGGGAGCACCTCCTCCCCCTCCTTCTTCACTAACCTTGGTGTCTGCAGGGCTGTTTCACTGATTTTCCTCACTCCTCATACTGCCATGTGGTGTTTTGCCCTTTCTTGAACACTTTTTTCCAGGGGTGGCACCAGCAGGGCTGCAGGGCTCAGCCGTGCCCTGAGTGGGTCTGTTGGAGCTGGCTGAGACTGGTTGCGTCTGGCACGGGGCACCCCCGGCCTCTCCTCACAGGAGCCGCCCTGCAGCTCCCCCCCGCCACCAAAACCTCACCACCAACACCCAAGGCATTGAATTAAAGTTCAGTATTGCTTTTCAGACAACCGTAAATCAGACTTAGTTTTCTGAGCTCCGTCAACTTAAGTTACATCAGTTTAAGAACAGCTCTGAATGAGAAGAAGACGGACCCCCAGACATCTGTAGTGAGAGACTGACACTTTGGGGTACAGACTGTCATCCTAATGCCACAAGATGTTGCTGAAACAACAGATTTATTATGGTTCATGTGGCAGTTGCACACTGCTACGGCAATAAAATTCTGCCATAGGCTAATGAAATATTTTCACAAATTGCTGAAGTTGGAAAGCATTGATTTGCAGATCCTAACTTGATCATTTTGCCAAGAAAACATTTCAAGGTCCAATAAGTATATTTTGCAGGAAAAAATGGCCCCTTGTTTTTCATGAAGGCTGAAAAAATGGCTGGTTTTCTGCAAAGCTAATAAAAATGTATTTCTCTCATTTTAGTCGACTATCTCTAATTCCATTTAATTTAAAGTTTCTGACACTTAAGATTTCTTTTATGTGTACTGGCTCTCCAGCATTCCATTAGAAACATAACTGTAGTTTAAAAGATGCAGCTATTGAAATATAAAGATGTTACCAGCTTAAAGATGATGTAGATTCTTTAGGCCCTGGTAACTCATCTAATCCTGGTAGCAGATGTTTCAGCTCTGTCTTCAAGCTATTGTGATGTGACTAGGGGGATAAAAAGAGACTTCAAGTGTTCCCGCATGACTGGAATTTATTTTCACAGTTGATGGCTGGAAACCAAAAGTCTTGAAAGTGCTTATCTTAAGATACAGTAAACCTAGCAACAGAAAAGTAATTTACTGGGAAAAATGGAACTTGCTGCCTGGATGCTTCTTCTGACTTGTTTTGCAATATTGTAGCTCTTGACTTGTAAATATCTCTCCACATGTAATGTATATTTTATATAATATATGGTATATAATATGTGATAATATGGTAATATAATAATATGCCTCTGTCAGCCTGCAGTATACACTCTTAATGCCTGATTCTCCTCTCAGTTTGCTTTTGTAAAAATGTAAATTTGGGCTCAGTAACCACCATGAAACATGTATTACTCCCTGTGTGAGGTATATAGAGTATATAATATCTGTGTGAATTTATGCTTATGTTTTAGGTATATGTATATGTGAACAATGAAGGATAATCATCAATGTGATTAAAAGATCTGATTTGGCTTTAATTATTTAGCATCATAAAACCAGAAATTCATCAACTTTTTCTGAAATGTAGAAACAAAGCGAGTTTGATTACATATGCACGTGACTACAAATATTCACCAAACTTGAATTGAGAAGTACCCTTCAGTGACTGTTCTCAGCAAGTAGTTTATCTGAAAACATTTACTTTTGTCTGAAAATTACTATTTTCATTTGCTTTTGAATTACTTTCATTTATTAGGTCAGTATTATTCACAGGAAGTAAAATGAGAGTGTCTGATTGTCGAGTAATGGTATGCAGTTTGTTTGGACAAATACATTTCCCTGCAGCAATCTGAAGTACTGCTGGTGAAAGAAAGAAGCAAATTCACCTTCCTGTTACCATTGTGTGAGCTAAACACCCAAGTCTTGGCTGGTTCAGATCCATTGTACTGCCGTATCTCCATTGAATTCTTTGTCAGTGTAAACTGGATTATCATTCCAAATACTTACATGTATTGATAGCTTCATGTACACTATTTACAGACAACTTAATGGCCAGAGTGGGGAAATGAAAACTGAAACTTGGCTTAGCGGCCTCAGAAGGGTATTTCACTGTTCACAGTTCATTTTATTTGCAGGTAAAACAGGTATATAGTGCTCAGGCCTTCGGTGAGCAAACCAGAGCCTGATTTTTTCCAAATACCAAAGTAAATCTGGCATGACATTTGGCTAGATGTTTTGCTCACCCCTCTTCATCCACTGAAAAACAAGCTAAAGGTTGGAATTTGCTATCAGACATGCCTGCCTGAGTGAAAGCTTTTTCACAGCTGCTGGTTTCTCCCAGGCTCCATATATATTCCCAATAGCGTTTTTCCTGAAGGAAAAGGTGATGGCTACTGTAGGCTGTCTATAACACAGATTATAGCACAGATACAGTAAGTGATTTTATCAGCTTTATCAGGAACTAGCCTGCTCAAACAATTTTAATCTGAAAGATGCTCACAGTCCTTTATAACTTACATATCCAGGGTATTTTACTGTATCCTTGAAACAAGAAAAATATTCCTTTGCTGTTGGCAGACACATGGATAACCCGCTACCATTTGAGCTTCATCTGCTCTGCACCTTAGTCAGGAGCCATGGTTCTTGACAGACTTCTGTTCAGAGAAGAGGAGAAAGCATTTCCTGGAGGTGCATAAATACCTCTTAGATGCACATGGTTTTCAATAATTTTATCAGAGATTAAAGAACAACAGTGTAATTCCAAGCAAGTGGGTGGAGCTGGGACAGGAATAAAGATGACCCGGTTTCTTTCTAGTGACCTGCCAACAGTAGGTGAATGTATCTTGGCATCATTCAAAGAGTAGGAGAGAAGATCACTTTCCAGTTCTGGCAGGTTCTGTCAAGATCTTGTAACAGAGGCATGAGAGAGCAAAAAGCTGGATGAGAAGCTGCCCGAGCTGCTCTGTGAATGTGCACAGAAGAGAGGTGGCCAACCCAGTATCTACAGGTCTTGTTTCAACTTGATACAAGAAACTGTGAGCTTATTTCAGTTCAGGCAGAAAAAAAGGAAGTAAAATGTGTCTCAATCTCAAATCATCAGAGCAAATAGGAGAAGGACAGTTCTCACTCTGCAGACAACAAGCTACAAGGAAGTATGATTTACAGAAAATGGCAGGGGAGAACAAAGAGACTATTTGTCCCTTCTGACTCCCAGCCCTGTGTTAGGGTGCAAAAGCATTCTTCTGTTATAATCTGTATTTCTGAGTGAACCAACTGTGTTCTCACCGAAAAAACTACTTATTTGCTCTTTGTTGATTAAAAATTTGCCACCATTCTATGCCAAAATTTGACATATATCAAATCAGAAGCTTGACAGCCTTCACCGATCTGTCTTCCTGAATATTCCCCCCATCACTGAATTATTTGAGCAGTAATGAAAAATAGAGGCTGGGAAGTAATACTGCTACTTTCAGCTACTACTTTGCCTCTGACCAAGAATGACAGCTAATGACATTTTTACAGACGAATGAATGAATGAAGATGAATAGAGACATAGCTGTGAGGATTAAATAATCTAGAATCTCAACTGGATGGAGAAAACTGTCATGAAATGTGCTGGGGAAATGTAATAAGCATTTTAAAGAATGACTGCCTAAGATAAATCATGTTTTTAACTACAAAGCCTGGAAATTCATCCAGGTTTATCTTAGTGATGTTTGATGTTTGGCTTCACAAATATTAAAAATTAGTGTGAGTTATTCCATATACACAACTTAGATACTGCTGTCTTCTACGGGAGCAGTCAGTAAGTATAAAGGGTGAGGAAGACCTCACAAAGTTTTCTACAGTGAAAAGAAAGGCCATTACTGTTAAGGACTATATGGAAGATGTCTGTGGATAAATTCATTGAGAAAGACAAATGATCATTCCCCAGGCATACCCACTCACTATTCATGGATTTTCATGCTGGTCATACTTGCTGCAGAGCACAGGATGAAGAGACCTGCTGATTCCCCTTGAATCATTATCCTTTGTGAAAGGATGCTAACCTTTTCTTGTGTTTACCACAAGCTACAGGATTTTCACATGTGAAATTGCATTTTGAATTGTACTGATGTTACGGTTCTGTAATAAATAATTATGAAATTGCCAGATATACCTAATAACTATGAAATTACGAAATCCTCAGCAATAAATAGAGATATCCAATTATAAAGAAGGCAATTATAAAGAATTTCAGTCCCTGTGCATGTGTGAAGCAGAAGTCAACATTTGCTGCTGCAGTTTCATGCAATGTCTAAGACAGGCTAAGCCAGTGCACCACATTCTCTGCTTTTCTCCCATTACCCATCTCTGTGGGTTCCTTCTCCCCTTTTCACATCATGTCCCACTTTGTACCAGCACAGCTACCCATGTGCCCACCCAGTGACCTGGGATTGCTTGCAAGGGTAGCTTTCACCTGAGTTTGTGTCTTGGCCCAGGGAATGAGGGACCACATGGGATGCTTTCGTATAAAGAGAGGAGGATGTCTCCTGTCAAGGAGCTGGGGGGGGACGGGGAGCAGCAGGGGTAGGGGTGAGGCAGGGCTGCTCCTTTCAGTGGCAGTCTCCGGCTGAAGCACTCATGGGACTGCTGTGTCAATTAATGCAATCATTTCCTGTTCTAAATTTAGTGAAAATGGTAATGCCAGATATCGCTGTGTGGTAACTGTTAGCAAATTCCTCCCTTTTGAAATAATGAGTACCAAATGTGCAGCCAGTTAGACGTTTGTTGTTATATATTCAAATTACATTGAAGGCTCAGTCACAGAAGCAGGCATGTTCTTAACAACCCATAGCATTTATTCTAATTTCATTTTTGGTGACGAAAACTGTGTAATGTCTTTTTCAGGACATAGTACGGATGTCCCAATATTTAGTATGCGGGCTTTTTGTATGGAGATTCACTTCAGAAGGCACAAGATATCCCTTCAAAAAAGGTGTACAAATAAAACCCTGCATTCAGTTAATGTATGCATGAGTGATTGGAAGGTGACTAAATTCCCAGTCTCATCTGTATGCCACGTATATACATCCCAAAGAAACAGTACCTAAATTGCAAAACCCTCCTGGGTGCAGAGAAACCTTGTGATCTGCATGGGAGGAGAAGTCAGGCAGGACCTGATGTTCTTCCTAGTTTACTACTTTCAGTTTGTGGACACAGACATAAGAAAAATGCTCATAGGAGACAATAGTTTCTTAGGCAGCTATTGAAAATGCTTTTATTAATTCACAGTAAGATCACCTCACTGTATAGAGACTAGACATTTCAGGGGTTTCTGTTCTCTTCTTTAAGCATCAGAATGCCTGAGCAATGACTGAGATCTTTACCAGACAGAAACTGTTTCCAGGAGCTCATCATGTGTGGTGATGACCTGAGTCCTGGTAATTGTGGTCTGTACTCAAAGAACTCTTCCCCACTGTATTTGATAGACTGCAATTCTGCGTGGATCTGGTTTTTGCTAAAGTAAGAAATGATTGGTCAGAAAACTTCTGTAAAGCCTATTTTTATATACTTGAGTCATCACATGCTCCTGGGAAGGTAAAGAGCAATGTTAGAAATGTATTTTTTCATGCACAGCCCTGCCCACGCAGTATGTACACAAGAAATCAAAAGCAGAAAGCATTAAAGACAAGGAGCCATTGGGATAAGAAAAACAGGTTAGGGCAAATTAGAGGCAAGGAGGCTACCTGAGATAAGAAGGTTCTAGAGAAAACTTCCCCTTTACTCCCATGTTTGTAGTCCACAAAGTACTGAATGATGTGTCGGGAGAGAAGCTATTGTGACCTACTGTTTTTTCCAGAGACATGTATTGGGTGTTGAAGTAGAAACACAGTACTGGGAAGCCAGTCAGTTCCCTATGAGAAGAGGTACACTTCCCAGATGATGTAGTCAGCGTACAGATTGATGCCAAACATCAGAAGGTAGCCAGGTCCTACTTCTGCAGGCAGACAAAAAGGTATATGCTGAGGCATACTCATGCTCACGAACTTTAAGTCCATGGTCTGATGTGGCAGGACTGAACACTAGTCCAACGGGTAACCAGTAAGGGTAGCTTTGCCATAGGACTGGAACAGTTACCAAAGTTTTATAAAACTCGTATCAAACTTCAGCATAAGGCTGTGTAAATACTTAGAATTCCAACCCAGAAGATCTACAGTTGGTATAAAATGACCTCATTTTTTCTTAAACAATGGGATCTTTATGTTTTTATGACCTCCTTGTCTCCTAAATTAAAGTTCATAGAATCGTATAATCATTAAGGTTGGAAAAGACCTCTAAGATCATCAAGTCCAACCATCAACCCAACTCCATCATGCCTCCTAAACCATGTCCCAAAGCGCCATGCTGTCGTGGTTTAGCCCCAGTCAGCAACCAAGCACCACACAGCCACTCGCTTACTCCTCCCACCCTAGTGGGACGAGGGAGAGAATTGGCCAAAGTAAGAAAACTTGTGGGTTGAGATAAGAACAGTTTAATAATTAAAATGAAACAGTAATAGTAATATAATAATAATAATAACAACAATAATAATATAATGAAAAGGAAAATAATGAGAGAGAGGTGAAACCTTGGTGGGGGGAACCAAACAAACAAGAAGTGCTGCAACCGCTCACCATCTGCTGACCAACAACACCAGTCCCTCAGCCACAATTGCTGCTTCCCCTGGCAAACTGCCCCAGTTAATATACTGAGCATGACATAATATGATATGGAATATCCCTTTGGCCAGTTTGGATCAGCTCTCTTGGCTGTGCGCCCTCCCACCACGGCCTCTTGTGTACCTGGCAGAGCATGGGAAGCTAGAAAAGTCCTTGATTAGTACAAGCACTACTTAGCGACAACTAAAACATCCGTGTCTTATCAACATTATTCTCATACTGAATCCAAAACACACCACTAGACCAGCTACAGTGAAAAAAATTAACTAGACCAGCTAAAACCATGACACACGTCTGCATGTTTTTTGAACACCCCCAGGGATAGTGACTCTACCACCTCTTTGGCAGCCTGTTCCAATACTTGACAACCCTTTCGGTGAAGAAATTTTTCCTAATATCCAATCTAAATCTCCCCTGGTGCAACTTGAGGCCATTTCTTCTTGTTCTATCGCTTGTTACTTGGTAGAAGAGACCAACTCCCACCTCACTACAACTTCCTTTCAGATAACTGTTGAGAACGATAAGGTCTCCCTTCAGACTCCTTTTCTCCAGGCTAAACAACCCCAGCTCCCTCAGCCGCTCCTCATAAGACCAGCTCTCCAGACCCTTCACTGGCTTCGTTGCCCTTCTCTGGACACATTCCAGCACCTCAATGTCCTTCTTTGAGGGGCCCAAAACTGAACACAGTATTCGAGGTGCGGCCTCACCAGTGCCGAGCACAGGGGCACGATCACTCCCCTGCTCCTGCTGGCCACACTATTCCTGATACAAGCCAGGATGCTGTTGGCCTTCTTGGCCACCTGGGCACACTGCTGGCTCACGTTCAGCTGGCTGTCAGCCAGCACCCCCAGGTCCTTTTCTGCCGGGCAGCTCTCCAGCCACTCTTCCCCAAGCCTGTGGTGTTGCATGGGGTTGTTGTGACCCAAGTGCAGGACCCAGCACTCAGCCTTGTTGAATCTCATACAGTTGACCTCGGCCCATCAATGCAGCCTGTCCAGATCCCTCTGCGGAGCCTTCCTTTTCTCAAGCAGATCAACACTCCTGCCCAATTTGGTGTCATCTGCAACCTTACTAAGGGCGCACTCGATCCCCTCATCCAGGTCATTGATAAAGATATGAAACAAGACTGGCCCCAACACTGAGCCTGGGGGAACACCACTTGTGACCAGCTGCCAACTGGATTTAGCTCTGTTCAGCACCACTCTCTGGGCTCGGCCATCCAGCCAGTTTTTTACCCAGCAAAGAGTACACCTGTCTAAGCCATGAGCCACCCGCTTCTCTAGGAGGATGCCGTGGGAGATTGTGTCAAAGGCTTTACTAAAGTCCAGGCAGACAACATCCACAGCCTTTCCCTCATCCACTAGGCAGGTCACCTGGTCATAGAAGGAGATCAGGTTGGTCAGGCAGGACCTGCCTTTCATGAAGCCATGCTGGCTGGGCCTGATCCCCTGGTTGTCCTGCACTTGCCTGATGAGTGCACTCAAGATGTATCGCTCCATAGCCTTCCCCAGTACCGAGGTCAGGCTGACTGGCCTGTAGTTCCCTGGATCCTCCTTCTGGCCCTTCTTGTAGATGGGCGTCACACTGGCAAGCCTCCAGTCATCTGGGATCTCCCCTGTTAACCAGGACTGCTGATAAATGATGGAGAGTGGCTTGGCAAGCTCCTCCGCCAGCTCCCTCAGTACTCTTGGGTGGATCCCATCCAGCCCCATAGACATGTGAGTGTCCAGGCGGCACAGCAGGTCATAAACTGCTTCCTCCTGGATTATGGGGGATTTATCCTGCTCTCCGTCCCTGACTTCCAGCTCAGGAGGCTGAATACCCCAGGGATAACTGGTCTGACAGTTAAAGACTGAGGCAAAGAAGGCATTAAGTACATCAGCCTTCTCCTCATCCTTGGTGGCAATGTTCCCCTCCGCGTCCAGTAGGGGATGGAGATTATCTTTGATTCTCTTTTTGTTGATAATGTATTTGTAAAAACATTTTCTGCTATCTCTTACAACAGTGGCCAGACTGAGTCCTAGCTGGGCTTTTGCCTTTCTAATTTTCTCCCTGCATGACCTAACAAGATCCCTGTACTCTTCTTGAGTTGTCTGCCTGTTCTTCCAAAATTGTTAAACTCTACGTTTTTTCCTGAGTCCAGGCAGAAGTTTTTAACAAGTGAATTTTGCAAGCTTTCTTCTCAATAACTGATGGCAATTCCAAGGGGTGTTGTGAAACTAACTTAATTCTGCACAAAATACAAGTTAGTTTACTTCCAGTGTATTCCAATTATGACATCTTTTTGGCTCAGTGATATTTAATGGTGCCAAGATAACTTCTAACATTTTTTGAATAATTGGATGGCTTCACAATAGTATCTAAAGTCATCTGATTTTTCTTGGACAAGTGCCCATGATTTTTCAAATGACAGAATAATGACCTAACTGCAGATGTAATGTATGCTGCCTGCTTAGAAATTCTATTCAAAACCTTGCTAAAACCCACCATCTTGTATTTGTTACAGAGTTTGTAGGAGACTGGGGAAACTGTTACACAGAGGATAAGTTCCCCTCGCTTAGTAGAATTCATTTCTCCAGCAACGATAGGTCCTTGGGTATTTCTATAATCACTCACGCCTATTAGTCAAGGAAAAGGACCATCAGCCAGATCCAGAGATGAAGCAGAACTGATTTTCAGCATAAGAGCCCCAACTGTTAAACAAGTCAAGTTTTTTTGGCGTTTCCGCCTGGTAAACCATTCACTCTGTCTTCTAAAATAAAATGTACAAGGTAACTGCCATGGAAGTTTTTGCAGGGGTAATTAACATTGCTGCATGCTGATCTGACTTTTCAGCTCTGCGTGCCTGATGTTAGGCACCTAAACAAAGGTGGATCTATGAAATGGCAAATGCCTGCTCTTGTCATTGACCTTCTCCTATGCAAAAAAGAGGTTGTTTGACTTATTTAGACATCTAAATCCGGATGTCAATGCCTAAATCTATTCTGTTATAGGAAGATGACTTTGAAAATTCTGGCCACAGCCTACAAAACACTTTAGGATTTTTTTTTATTTTAGGATTCTCAGGATTTTAGGGATGAGAGGCGTTAAACTATCCAGCCCATAGAAGGATATTTCAGTTCCATCAGTACATCAGGTAGACTTAAAAGGGAGATAACAAATCATGTGAGCTAGCTGAATATTATTTAAAGCAGACAATAAATAATGGTGAAACCACTAGGTATTTTTAAAGGCCTTTAATTAATGTGGACAATGTAAAGAAAGCCTTAGGAAAAAAAACCAAACCCTTTTTTTCCCTCTTTTAATCAATAAAAAAGTAAAGGGTAGTAAGATCAGACCTACTGTTTCTGTAGGATGTGGTGCTCTGGAGTAATTGTTTCAGTTACCTAACTACCCATACACATTGTTTAATAATCAATTGTCTTGAAATTCAAAGCATATTTTCATGATCTCACTTTTAATTCCATTTGCTATTTCAAAAAATTCACCTAATGATCAAAATGTTTAGAATTCTTTTTAGGCACATTAATTGCCTAATTTAAAAGTTTATCTAAATGCACCTCGGCATAATTCACCATTAACAGAAATACCAACTAGCACAGAAGAAACATGTCATAGAAGATTTGCGGTAGTTTCTCTTCTGTGTGCCACCAGCAGTTCCGACTGTAGAGGCAGCCACTAAGGGTGGCAGTGGTTCAGAACAGAACCTTAAATAACTTCTTGCGTCCTCTAATCTAGAAATAATCATCATCATTCTCTGTAATGCACATTTTGGTCAACAGAGAAGATTGTATTATTCCTTTTAGAAACATTGCATGTACAGCTTCTTTGTTGATCTCTGCCAAAGCTCCCAAGAACATCCAAGGAGGAAAAGCGTTTCATCACTTATTATGATCACATTGGTGAAGTATTAGAGAAAGTGATTGTTTGATTTGGAAATTCAAAAATCCATTTGATTTAACCTAGGTCTCAGCACACCAGAACATTGGAATTCTGAGGGCTTCAGCTTTCTACTAAATAAAATGGTAGTTGCTAAAATGCTCTGCATTTTGAACAATCTCTTTATAGCTGTTTATTTCCTAGCAAGTTACTATCAGCATTCATTAGGTACAGTAAAAAGATTATAAAAAGAACTTCCCATTTGTAAAACTAAACACATTAGTTTTGCAATATGATTAGGTTAAAGAAGCAAGGCATCCCATAATTACTGAAGGAAAATATTACCAGAAACTATGTGGTGTTTTCTGGTTACATCAGAATATGTAAATAAAAGCAGTGAGCCAACATAAAAATAACAAAAAAAAAATGCTGCAATATGAAGGAAAAACTATTACATGAGATCACAGACACTATAATTTTCAAATTGTATTTACAATTTGAATGTGCCAATTTCATTTCTTGTTTCTCTAAAGCTATTAAGATTTCTGTGTCACAGGCACAGCTGCAGAAATCCAGCCCTTCGTTGATTTCAGAAGAGTGAGATTTTAGTTACTCAGTTGAACTGGATATTTTACTGCAGAAATTTTGAAATTAAACATATAGTCAATGTTCAGTTTTAATAATTGTGATGCATCCATTTCTTTTGGAACGACACTCACAAGAGAGGTAGTATAAGAGCAGAGCCACTGGCATTTTTAGTGTTGGTGTGTCAGTCTTTCCATTCTAAATCCTTACTTTGAGGTGTTTTTTAGTATACTGTAACATTTGGCAGAGAAGCTTTTAGCGCCGGGGAGATTTTTAAAAAAAATAAATAAATATAAAACTAATATGACTGTTCTATGTTACAGGACACAGAAGAAGAAATAAAGTCTGTGGTTCCTACCTCCCCCAAGCTTATTGCCTTAAAAAGAGCCTTGCTTTTAATATGTTATACATCTCTCTGGCCTTTCATGTGGGCTAAGATATTTAGGAGTTGGAGACAACGGAAAAGGATAAACGACAAGACTAAAAGTGAATTGCTTTTGTAATAGGCAGTGATTTCATATATTTGTAATGAATAAATGAATTAACTTATTCAACATGTATCCATGATTCGAAGTGAATCAACATTTGATAAGGGCCCAGAGTCAGTGTATCATATCTGGGTTAGGAACTTGTTTTGGAAAGCCTCAGGAGCTGTGGCGGCCTCTGGGATGCATTAGGGAGTGGCAGAGCAGAGCTTGCCACTGGACCCAGCAGCTGCATCTCATTTCGTTTTCCTTGGACTACGCAGCTGCTGCCTTCACAAAAATGAGCCCAAGGGTGTGGTGTCCCAGACCTTGGAAACTGTGGCCAGCCTACGCGCTCCCCCAACCAAACGAGGCCTTTTCAACACCTACTTAGCATCAGCTGGAGCCCTCCCTGGTGGCCTCGTGGCCAGGATCCCGCGCGCTCACCTGGGATCAACTCTGGTCAGGGATGGCTCAAAAAGATGTACCAGCCAGCGTCCAGCCACATGGCAAGATGGACCAGCTCATGAACAGAGCTGAAAATGAGCCCATAAAAAAGTATATAGCTGTCAAAGGAATGGCTTGAGCCAGTTGACCATGTACTGCATGGTTGCTGCTGCCAGCACCAGCATTACAGTAGGAAATCATAGCTGGGGCAAAGGGGAAGGAAGGAACTGTCCCCATCAGCCACAGTGTGACTGCACGTCAGCTGGCTAATGAGAAAACTCAGCCTGGGGGGTTTCTTACAGGAGCTCTCCTAGCCTCACACAGACAACCTCAGGGTAGAAACTCAGGGTAATTTTGCCTGCATTAACTGCAAAAATCAATTTTTAGGAGTCCACTGAAATGAGCACGTAAAAAAGCATCAACAGTATTTGTCTGGTTGAAGAAATCCAAAGACTGGATTTTTTGCTTTTAAACCTTTTTAATTGTTATGCCCAAGTTATTATATGACATAGCATGGTTAGCAGCTTGGCATGAACATATGCATAATGAGATATCCTGTAGCTAAATAGACATCAACAGTAAATTACTGTAATAAAACATCACTTGAAATAAAAAATCAACAGTAAGGCCCAAGCTCACCACAGTGAACGGAGTTTCAAATGCATTATGGATCAGAAACTGAGTATTGGGAAAACTTTTAAAAAGTAAAAGTTTGTGTCAAGGCGACTGAGAGATAGTTGTTTCTGCAGATTTATTTTTTCTCTTTACCTGATGAGCCAAATATGGAACAGGATGGCCAATGAAAAAGTTGTATAAACAAGTTCTTCCAGTGTTTCTTCAAGAGCATACATAAATGTGACAGTTCAGGAAGGCATATTGTAGGGAACCCAATACTCCAGCCTAAAAATGCCCCAAGACTACAACACTTTTATTCCATCAACACATACATTCAACTAACAATTTGAAAGAAAATAATTACATCTCCTCTATGTTTTTAGGCCAACACAAGGAAATGAAAAGATAACACTCATAACATGGGGATACGTGAAGTTAAGTATCAGCCTGGTTCCAGGAGAACCCAAACACCATTCAGGCTTATGTATTCTTTAGGACTGGCAGATTTATTTTCCAAATCTCTCTGGAAAGGAGGTGGGAAATCTTTTCACCTTGGGCAGGCCACCCAGTAACATACATGTAGCTTTGTGCTATCATTGGTCTTAACCTTAGCCTATATCTGTTCTGGTCTGTCTTTGCCAGTTTTGCTTACCTTTAATGCTTTCTTATCTTAAAGTTATACCTCAAGTGTTCCGCTGGGGCAGTTCTCATTCACCGGACAGTATCGCTAACTCTTGTTAAGCACTACTTAAACTGAAGGTAGGTGGCCACCGGCTGATACTTGAGCTAATGCTTGAACGGGGGATGCTGCTTAGTCCAGCAGATTTTAGGCAGGTCACCTGCACTCCTGGTCCGATCAGCGTGCAGCTCTCTCCCTGGCTGGGATTGCTCACACTCCCACTAAGCTAATTCAGCTGAATGGAGATAACTGCTGGACACCAAGGATACTGCCGTTACTGTCAGTTCCAGCTATGAGGTTATTGTGCTCATGAGGCTTATGAGGCTGGGTTTCTTGCAAAGAGAGCTTCTTCCTACCTGTGAATAATTCACACAGGTGGGAAGGTACCTGTGAATAATTCACAGGTTCACCGTGATCACTGTAAACATAATTTGCTATCCTTAAGCTTGTGCCAAAGAGCTGAGGAAATAAATTTCAGTTCTATTTTCTTTTTTATCCAAAGAGTAGTTCATTATACTATTGGCTCTTCACTATTAATGGTATGTGATTAGTCACAGATGTCTAACAACATTTTCCAGTTGACTGCCCAGATGCCTGAGCGCTTTAAAATAGGAGAAGAAGCAAGGATGATTATCAAATACTGAACAATCAACAAAAGTAGCATTCTTGAAAGAGTTTCTTATTGCTGTATATTACAGTATATTAGAACATGTACCCTGTGAAACAAGACACTGCTTGTGCACTGGAATATATGTGAAGTTACATTCCACTATAAAAGAAGTTTAAGTTACGTCTGAAGTTACTTAAATCAACGTTTGTGTCATTTTACTCTAGGTGAAAATTGGGTGGTGTATGTTTTATGACACACCAATACCCATGCTCTTTGTCTTTCCATCTGAGCGTGCACAGCCAATTTGGGTGTTCCCAATCTCGACTCAATGGTGGCTTGCTCATGTTGATTACATAATGACACATATTTCCAAGGCTGTGGTTGGGTGCAGGTGCTAAGATCGAGTTCTTCATGTTTTGATTCTCAGGAGGATCTTCAGAAAATGAAGCATCTGTGGTTACATTTATAATTATAAATCATCCAGTGAGATCATTGTAAGTCTCTTTGTTTTCATAATAACAGCATGTAACATTTTAAAGCACGTAGATTGTATACTGAGAAAGGCTTTTAACAGGAAACATCCCAAGGTAGAGTGCCCTGAACATTTCTGAAGCACTAATTTTTATATACTTGGAGGTTGTTTTAAAGTCCTCTTTCTTTTTTTAAGGCAACTCCTTCACAGATTGTTTCCAACACTTCAGAGAAAGTATACCAACTGTACTGCAAACAAAGGCAATACCTAAACTACCCACTAATGGAAGAATCTTTTAATAAGTGAAGTTAAAATGTGAAAAATCTGTAACCACTTTACTATTCTGTAATAAAAATCACCTTTTATTGGCATTATACCATTTTTTCTTATTAAGGAAGTGGCAGTTTGTACACAGTACTGTTTGATGTACATGATACAAATGGAAATAATAAGCTAGTGGCTAAATATTTACTTACTACATTCTTCCCCTATATGCTATTCACCAAGTCATGCAACTTGCAGCTTTACATAGGAAGATGATCAATGATTAACCACAGGTTACATCAAATTCCCTGCACAATCCCACAGAGATTTCTGCAAAAAGGCGGATGTTTATGATAGGTGGGTACACCCACAAGGTTATTTCCTCTTTTTTAGGTGAATTCCTTCTGTGTCCAATATATTGTTTTCTTCCATATTCTTTCTGTTGTACAGTATTTGGTGGAAGAGAAAGTGGGTAGTCTGTGTGTCAGAACATCAAAAATGTTCACAAAATCTTTTCAAAAGTAAAAATACTTTATCACAAACCATAAATTTTTTCAGTAAAAATAATTAGTTGTTTAGGCTTGCAGTATCCTGAAAAATTTCTGATTTTCTTAAGGACCGCAAATGTTTTCCACAAGATGCTTTGCTCATCCACACTATTTTCTATGAAAAGCAAACAAACAAAAAAGAGTTTAATGAAAATTTCATGCCACAGAGGCTAAGAAGAGCTGATAAAGGGAAAGGTGTGCCTTTCCCAAGCAGGGATTTTCTCTGTCGTACGCCAGCTGACTCCTCTGTACCACTTGACTGGGTGGAAAAACTGAATGTGCTCCACGTCATGAGGCAGGGAAAAGGCCTCTGCTGACCCAGAAGGGGATATACAGAATTAGTCTCTCCAAGAAATGTCAGCCCTGCAGAGCTTCTTGAGGAGCTTGGCATATCCTTCTTTGAGCACATCATCTCAGGGTCTTCATTTGCCTTTAAGAATGTGCAGGCCAAAAAGTTGTCACTGTGCATCTGTCAGCTACCCAAGCACTGTGCCAGACACTTCATGATCTGTTGACCACTTTCCCTTGGTGAATCGAAGAGCAAATCAGCATTGTCTTCTTTTTGAGGGAGTGATCTGTGGGAAAGCCGAAACTTATATTTGCTTCATCTTCTGGTCTGGGTGCATGCTTCAGTCACTGATACGTGTATATAACTCTTTATACTGGTATACACTACCATGTACTCCACAGAGCATTTCTTTTGAAACCCAACTAACCCTTATTCTTTTAATTTTGGCCTCATTTAAAAGTCAAGGCAAAATGTACAGTGGCAGGAACTTGTTTACAGACCTATATAATATGAAAATGAAACATCCTTCATATACTTCTGTACATGCTCACACATTTTAATATACCACACTAAACCACCTCTGATCTTATTCCTAAAGAGATCGCTCCACATCTACTTTCATCACAGCAGTGTCAGTGCCACAACGGCAAATGAACTAGTGGATGACAAAGGTGAGGCTGAAGAGAGTATATTGCATTCGCAGTGATTTCTGCATTATATATTCTGCCACATCACTCCTAGGAAAGAAAGGATGCTAAAAATACCTGGAGCTGAAAATAATTAGTGACAAGTATAAATTCAAGTTATTTTAGAGACTCCAGGAAGAAAGCAGGAAGCCACAGTCTGTCATGTAGTATTCTGGATGTTTTTCTGAGAGATTCGCTGAGTCACAGAATTAATGGATTTAAAAGATCACTCATTGCTTCCATACCACTGATAGTGTGGAATTATTTCTTATACTACTTTCTCAAGTGCTTTAAACCACTCCTATATGAATATTTTCTATTTATACTTATTTTCCTTAAGTGCATTACATTGATTTTGTGTTTCAGCACTCCACAAAGGCTCCTATCATCATTAGGGTATGAAACAAGCATGCAAAAAAACCCCATAGTCCTGAGTTGAGAGGTTACAAAGTAAAGCCACAAAATGCCCTGTAGAATTCTAGATATTTCTCTGAGACGTTCCCTGTGTCACGGAGTTATTAATGCATTAAGACACCGATTAACTTTATGTGTGTGAGTAGTCCCCCTCAACATAATGAGAATGCTCATCTTGGTTCTTGAAAGTGTATATTCTTTGCCATATATCTAATCTCTCTTGTTTAGCAGCATCCTGAAATGGGAGATATATACAGGTAAACAGTCAAGACATGATGTTTTAAGAGAGCTTCAGTGCTGCATTATAAATGTTTAAGAAAAAAAATAACACCAGAAAAACAGGGGAAAAAAAACCCCAGAAAAAAAATTCCCTCTCCCATACAGCCAGAAATTCACCCTGAACAGAATGCTAGCACAAAATTTGTGCGCTCCTTGAATTCAGTTTACACAAATGGGTCCACTACTTACATGAGTGTAGTATTTGGGGATTTTATTACTAAGGCAAACAACATGCAGGTTTCTCTATTCTTTCATGTAACAATATAGATCGTCTCATTGCACTGGATTCTGAAATCACACAAAAAGTCACCCCTTCTGGCAATCAGTATCTACGGTCTCCTGTGAAATATCTGCATTTTCATATTATGAAACTGCTGCCATGAACTTACTAGTAAGGACCAACTGTAACAACAGAATTTCTCTTACCAGTAGCATTCTTCCATGATATTTCTAGTTTAATTATCAGTAAAAATAAGGATATTTGTGTGATATTTTTAATGTTTGTGTTTGGTGATTTTTAAAACAGTTTATGGATTACTTAGCACCAACATAAATGTTAGGCTCAAAAGATGACTGAGTTTGTAGCCACAACTGATTAGTAAGATTCCAGAGAGACAGACTAGCATAGGAAAATACCTGTTCATCCATCCTGAAATTTTCTACTCAGAACATCTCCAATTTTAACAGTGTTTTGCAGAATGGAGGGCAAGGCTCCTGAACCTTCCTATTGACAGCTCTAGTCCTCACCAAGGTGTGTTATACTCTCATTATGCTATTCTAAATAGAAACCACCATAGTTTGGAAAGACTAAACTTTCCTATTTAATTTACATTAAATCTATATCTCTTTTTTTGGCTAAAAGCATGAGGTTCCTAACCTCACAGTGTCTGGTTGAATATCTGAGCTGGTTTCCTGCAACACCTGACTTAGTCTAACTATGCAACTTATTTGAAGCTGATGTACAGTATACCAGAATTAGCCAATGAAAAATAGGATTGGCACTTTGCTAGAGTTTTGTTAGTTTATGATTTCCACTGGTGTTTTAGCTTCCTCAAGCATAAAATTAGATTTTCCTCAGTTCCTCCATATCTGTGCAAAGAATTAAGCCCCACAGAAATCACTGAAGTAATTCATGCCTTCCCGTAATGAACAAGAGGCTCAGTCTATCAGAAAGGTGACTTTCACTTTGTCATTCTTTTTGTAACTACCCAGAGAAGAGGCACGAGACTGAAGGACAAGCAGTGTGCTTATCCAGGGAGTAGGTGCACCTCTGAATGACTTACTCTCCAGGTAAAGCTTATGCTTGGAAAGATTATGCCATCTTCTTGTGATGTGCAAGTGTCCCTGGCACGTGCATCTGTTCTACGAGCTGGCAGTAAAGTCTTGTAGGTGTGCATTTCTCCTGAAAACATGGAAGGTATTCGGGAATGGAGCAGAGGAAGACCAGTAAAGAGGTAAGCTCAGGGTCTTTTCATCTTTACTTATTCCCTCTTTCTGCAGTCCAAGCCCCTGTGAACAATGAAAGGGATATCCCATCTTCCTGGGAGGACTTCCCATGTCCTGTGGCTTGTCTTCCTGGAGAAATCTCCAATGTTTGGCAAAGGTATATGTACCTGCAGCTTACAGATGCACATCCTTGCACCTAGGATATATTTCGCACTGATGCCTCTTCTTGGGAAATGGAATATAAAAAAGGTGTCCCTAGAATAACATATATTATTTGCTCCCTTTTCTACATATTCCTAAGCACAGAGACATAAATTAGTGTGTGTAAGGATTTGTGAAAAGGTTGAAATGTTCATTCTCTAATTTTATTCTGTTTTTAAAGAGTAGATTAAAAAACCAATGAGAAACAAAACAGAATAAGTAGCATTTACAAGACAAGTGGGAAAATCTGACAAATACTAATAGGTTGGTGGACACGTCAGAAACATACAGTCTACCGTCTGGTCAATAGCTACTGCTACTTAGTTTTAGTGATTGCACCTTTAAATCAATAGCTCCTTTTTAATATTTAATGTCCTCATACCATTAGCCTGTTCCTGTGTCCCTTTTTTATTGCTAGTCAAAGCTACTGGCAATGACCTTGACATTTTTCTAGGTTTTTAGTGGCTCAGGTTTCACTTAAATTAGCAAGCACAGGAAGAGCTTTTTGTTGATTTAAAGTTAATCTACATTTTAAGAACTTTGGTTGCACTTTGTTATTTCACCAGAAAGCAATTCTATCATTTTTATATGAAATATAAGGCCTAAATTAAAATGCTTTGGACTTTTCTGTTTTCATTATATATAGTAGCCAGATACAATCAAAGTGACTTCTTATATATATCTAATTATGTGTTATGACTGCAGGATAACAAAAAAGAATTGCAATCTTCCATTGTAACAATCCAGAGAAGCCATTGCCAGTTTGAGTTCCCAGTTTGGGTTTGCAGTTTGTTTGAAAGGATACTTGGGACATTTTCTTATTTAATGGTTATTATGTAGCTGTGGTGGAAGGTATTCAAATTCAGTGATGAGTTTTTCTGTGTTTTATTAAGTGTGGAACATACTTTTAGCTTAAAATTCCTTATTTTTAGTAACAGAGTTACTTCATAGTTAACTGCATCTCAAGCATTTCCTTCTGTATTGAGGACAGCATACCATAACGTTCTCTGTGACAAAGAAGAGCACACAGCATCTCATTATTTAAATTAGGCAGGTAAGAATAAGGAACAAGGTTCCAGAACTGAAATCACATGGCAATTAAATAAGTATCGGTCCAACACTGCTTTTTCACACAGACTGCTTTCCTGTTAATGGTGTTTTAGCAATTATCTTATCGGTTGCTACTAGCCCAATAGTGATTTACATAATTCTGCCCGTGTAGTTAGACCAGTGTTAGATTATATCCATTGAAATGAAGGTAGCAGTTGTACTAAATAGCTCATTTACTTTTCAATGAGTCACAGGAAATACTTCAACCGGTTTACTTTGTACTAGCAAAAGCTTTGTACTAAAAGTAACAAAAAAAGTAGCATCTGATCCAAAGCTTGTTGAAGTCATTCAAATCTTTCCACTAGCCGCAATCAGCCTATTATATACATGCATAATATCTAAAAACCAGTGCTGGTCTCTCCTTCTGTAATTTCTCCTGTCTACAATAACTCCTGCAGGTTTTTTAGCATGTGTCTCTCACTGAAGTTAATCAGATCCCTACACAGAGCTAGGCTGAGGGCTCAGGTAAGTGAGTTGTTAACCTTCCCCTATGCTCACGGCTGCATCTATGCAAGTGAAGTCCAGAGGGGTCTTCAAAGTAGGTTTGGCTGGGGGCAAACTTGGCAGATTTCTTAGTCTTATGCAGTGCTTTAGCAAGGCGCTGAGCAGATCAGAGGGAAATGTAGGTGCTATTTTGCTCAGAGCAGAATTGCACGTGTTCTGTGGGCAGGCATCCGAGAAGCACAGAAGTTGAATGCCAAGGTCAGGACTTTGTCCTTCAAACTGCTACTTATACGACCCAGCCTTACATATGCGACTCCACTAAGAGAGGCGTATTCATTGCCCAAAGACATACAGAAGCGTTGTTAGCAACACTTCTTACAGACCAGAGCCAAAGACAAAGCCGCCCACAAAAGTTAATGAAAATTTTGACAAGGAGGCAATTGTGGAACAAATTCCATCATATATACTGGAATAAAAACGTTATTATATGCATCTGAACAATCCTTTTCACAGAGATCTCAAGGCATTTCCCACACATGGATAAATATTTTCTTTCTCTGTGGGCAAGTGCAAAAATTAATTGCAAAATAGTGACTTCCCACAAATGATTAGTAGAACTAATCAAAATTATGTTGAACTACCTTTTAAGGAATCCTTACTGCAAACTGAATGCCATTTATTTCTGTTATTTCTTCTATTATTGCTTGTTTTTCAAAAATATGCATACCCCCTTTTCACACTGACAAAACTAACAAGCATAGCTTCACTGAAGTCACCTATGCAAGAAAATACCAGCAAGAGATCTGTATAATCCTGCCCTTTAACAAGAACATTATTTCTGTGCCCCTAAGAGTCTACATTTTTATCTCCTTGTGCAAAAGGAAGCTTTTTCTGTAATGAAGCCTCTGCTATAAATGACTTTCTGGAAAACTTGCCAGTTTTAGAGGTACATTCTAAAATCAGTGGCACCCTACAAATGCTGTCTAATGAATCCTGTAAGTTAACCTTAAACAAGCAAAAGAATCAATATTTTTGCAATCTGAATCATGCTCTGTACCACCACAATCTGGTAATTAACATCACTATTGTAATATTAAAAGTGCTAAGAAATTTCAGGGGTTTATTAGATGAATGCCAAACACAGGAAATGCCAGAAGGGCCTGATTATTGTGTGCTCAGCATTTCCTGGACATCAGGCTTTGTTTACATGTCTCACTCTTAAAATAGAATTTACAAATTATAACTCAACTTTGAAAATATTGACTGATCTTTGCAGATGCACCGGTCAATGGCTGTTAAGTGCAAAGAGTTTTATGTTAACGAACTGTTAACTTTGTTAAATTAACAAAGAGTTAATGTGCAAAAAGTATGCTGAAGGCTCAACTTCTGCTGGCTACTGGCACACTAAAGATGTACAAAGGAGCAAATGTATTGTAGGGCCTGTTGCTGGTGTTGCAATAGCTTAGTAATTTTCAGAAAACCAGATTATTGAGACAATGGTGACACTGGACCGGTGTCACTTGGCCAGTCTGAAAAATTGTAGCTGTTCTTAGATATGTAAATTCATTTCTATACTTAGAACCAATATATGTTATTCTCTTCTGGAATGAGGTATTAACCTCTTGAGTATGATTTTAATCTAGGACTTCCATAATCAGGTAATGAGACATTTTGGTTATGTTTCATATTAACATTCATTTTATGACAAAGACCGAGTAAGTAATATATTCAGTAGTCACATGTTCTAGATTGTTACAAGCACCATACTGGAGGATATATAAACCAGAGGGTTATATACCATTAAAATAAACAACATGATTATCTGTTGAACACTTAACAATATGTTGTCATAAATCTCTAATTTTTTTGGCCATTTATTGCTTTTATATACACAGACCTTTACAGAGAATGGCACTAGATTCACACTGAAGGAATGTTAATAACACAGCAGATGTGCTTCTAAATTATTCACGTTCTTCTTATGCCTCAGTGTCTTCAGAAACTGTCACAAGATACCCACATAAGAGGCAGTTTTAGGAGAGCAGAAGCACAGCAGTCTCCTTGTCTCCCATTCTATGATGTGAACAAGGGACTGGAACAGGGCAAAGCACTCAGACAGCAGTGCAAGTCATCTGTATAGCTAGTGGACAGGAGAAAGAGCAGCTTTCGAGGGGTCCTGCAACTCCAACTGTGAATCACAGTAAAAACCAGGCTCACACCCCCAAACGGCAACTCAGCTTCTCAGTGTGTTGCTGAAGAACATAGGTTGATAGGCTCATCTTCTCAGAACACGACTCAATTTCCTAGAAACGTCTCGGTGAGGAGCAGAAAGGACATGCTATTTCTATTACAGAACTGCCTCGTGCTCCTGGGAGTCTTCCTTCTCAGTACAGACCAGTCCTAAGAAAGAGGCCAAAGACAGAAATGTTAATGCTCTTAATCAAAAGATGACAGCTGAATTGAATTTATACCTTTAGAACTTCTGTTGAATTTCAACACTAGCATGCACCATTCAGAGAGTGCCAGTGGAGTTTTATTTTGACTCTGGAAATCAACTCTTACTTCAGGTATGCTGAGGGAGAGGAACACAGATTTTCTGAGAATTCTTATTTAGAAATCATGTGTCTGAGCCACTTCAGATTTCAGCTACATTTGGATCCAGATTGGGATCATGCATCTTGGATTCATCTCTGTTATTAAGTCCTCAGAGGAATGCTGAAAGAGCAAGCATTAAGGCTGCACTGAGTACAACAGGTTATGGTAGTCTGTATAACCTTTACCCAGCTTTCTTGTGGGAAGGCATTGAGATAATGTATTTAACTACATGCTCTCAGCTTTCTAAAAACAAGTCCCTGATGTAAAATTTTATAGCATTTATCACTGTGAGTGCTTCACAAATATTAATTTGTTTTTAAAGCATCCCTTTGTGGTAAATAGGTACTATTATAGTCACTTTAGGTTTATATAGATGCATACTCAAAAAAAAAAATCAGTTCATCTACATACTCAAGAGCGATTGAAGTTGAGCTGCCCTGGTACTTCATAGCATAGCAGTTTAGAAGTCCTGATATTTCCTGGTATAATAACTGATAAGTATTGGTATGCAATGTATTCTTCCTGCAGTTATAACAGAAAAGTGAGGATACACACTGTTTTAGGTGCCAGAATGACATCATGAACCAATAGCTATGTGCATGTGTATATACCCGTATACATTCTGCCCATTGTAGCATCGGAAGGGCTTGAGTTGCTGCTTTTTCAGCACCGCATGGGAACTCCATGTAGGTGCATGAAGTTTATGTGGGTTCAGGAGGGACAGACCAAGTACCTGGAAGAGAGATCCACTCTGGGTTTACTAAATAAGCCACAAAGGAAATCACTTGATTTCAAGTGAATTCAAAGATCAGGAAATCACTTGAGATGCAAATGAAGGTTAGGAGAGTACTGGGGCAGGAGAGAAAAGGGAGTTTGCTTTGAGTTATTCTTCAGAGGGGTCTACTTCTGGCTCTTGAGGGAGATAGAAAACTGAACCACATGGCCCACGGACTGAACTAGAATTTCCATTCCTATGGAAGCTGCCATATGGCAGCTACCTTCAGCATGAAACATATTTTCTCCTCCTGCAATTCCCTGCCTCAAAGCATAGCCTCCTTCATGTCAAAGCTCATCTGTTTCACTTCCATTGGGAAATGGGTGGACGAATAAATAGGTGTGGGTAGTGCCTGACCAGTGCAGATATTATAACCCAAGAAATACAAGGGTTACTAGGGTTACAAGAGCAAGAGAAGTGCCTGGACACTAACAGGGAGACCCAGTTGCCTCCAAGGGCAGTAGCATCATGAAGAAGCAATTGTTTGCCTGCCTATGGTCTCCTGCATGTCAGACTGAGGAGATCCTGAAGAAAAAGGTGATGGAGAAGCCTTCTGGATCTTTGGCAGCTAGAATATAGATATGCAATACCTGGTCTGTACCTTAGTAATCAGACTGGTGGCAACCCAGAAATGTTCCCACCGAATGTGATTAGACTGCATTACCTAATGCTCTCCCTCAGCATGGCACTGAGGCAGGCGTGAGCTGCTAGGCTAGTTCAGCCATCCCATACTTCAAATAGAAGCAGTGCACTCTTTCTCTCTTTTCTTCACCTTTGTCTTTTGTAAGCCTTTTAAGCTGCATGGTCTGCTTGGTTTCGGTGAATGAATGCTTTTACTGGCATCTTTGGTTAACTTGACGTGCATTAAGACTGATTTCAAGATGACTGAATAACAATAAAGCATTCCCCACCCAAATACACCATGAAAATATAAACCGCAGCACCTTAAGAGTGCTGTAATATGCACTTCTTGTGTATCAAAGAATAACAGGGTGTTCTTCACAGGGGCCAGGACAGGAAGAAATGCCTGGTGAACATTAGGTAACAGGGAAGGCTCTCTGCCAGGCAGCAGGACACCATAAGCCATGGCTGATTCCAGACAGCAATCAAGCAATCTCTTTCAGTGGCACTGCTGAGACAGGATTCGTGCCTGTTTCTAATTAACGGAAACTGGGATTTATCCTTGACATCAGCAATAAAAGTTTCCATGTTACAAAGATACCTTGTTTCATGGAGGGCAGGGGGTGAGGGGTGGTTTTTGTTTAGTTGGTTTTTTGTTTGGTTTTTGTTTGGTTTTTTTTTTTAAATTGGGTATTACAAATTAGGGAACGAGGGACCTGACATGTAGGGACAGGGAGGGACAGAACAAGTAACTGTTTTTGGAGGCTGGCCTGCAATTTCATACTGACTGGAAAAAAAAAATCAGTGTAGAAACCACTGATTGTAGGGAAAAATAAGAAAAAGCCTTTCTCTGGTGAGGGGCTTTTGACCTGTTTCTATTTGGAGTTCCCTGTATACGTGGGTGTTTAGATCTTCCAGGGAGAGCTTCAAGAAATGCAAAACTATGTTAATTCAGCATTCTTAGGTTCAGACAGGCAAAGCAAGGTTATTCCCAGAAGATCAACCCCGTTCTGGGAAAATCAGGGGTACTCTTGAAGCCTAACTACAACTACCCTTTGCTGAGACAACTGGAAAACATGCTGAAAAAGAAGGGATCTAGAAGAAAGGAAAAAGCAGCCTGAAGGGCTGCAAAGAACTGAAGGAAGAGGGACTTCATGGCCATCATATGAGAGTTTAGTGACCCAGAGAGCCAGTGGGTCATTTGACTTTGAAAGACTTTGCCTCTAGGCTTCTATAAGGCAGCCATACCTTGCAGTCTTTGAAAGTTTGTTGAAGAGCATGAAGTACCAAAAGACCACTAGATGTCTGCTTTACTAATCAAGCTGGAGAGCGACGTTCTGTTTTTGACAGCCTCATCAAGGAAGATCTTCAGATTACAGACAGCCTAAATAAGCTTTATTTTAAAGGTTTTGACTCCAGACTTTCAAGGAAAGGAAGACTGAATTATTCATGGATATGGTTGAGCTGCTGGAAAACCTGCATTAGATTAACCACAGACTTTAAAAAACTTACCCCAACTGGTTCACTTTTGTTAGCATACAATATGTGACTGTAAATAGGTCTTGTGAAGCTGTCTTCATAAGGATTGCAGACCTCAGCTCTGCCTTCAACATACTTGGATGTTTTATACCACTTCTGATTTACCCTGCAGCCACAGACCTGCAGTGAGGGATCTCCCAGGGCTATATCCCACTGGTCTCACTCCATGAAAAACAATGGAATAGCACTTAGTTGCTTAGTGTGAATGCTGAGATGGTTAAGTTGAGCAGTCTGAGACACTTAAAAGAAGGATGTCACAAAAGTTCTACTACATTGGTAATATTATTTTTGATGTTGAAAGTTTGCTTGGATACTACCGCAATGGGCCCTACAGAACATGCTCCAGAAAAAGAAAGAAACTAAATATTTGCACATGCTGGAAGGAGAGTGAGTCAGTAATTGACTGGGAACATTAATCAAAACTTAACAATGAGCAGCATTGTGATGGGTTTTGCTTTGAGCATAGGATTCACCAGAACTTTCTCCTAAAATAAAGGTTTAAGGAATGGGCTTAGCTGGAAATTCTTTTGCACAAAAGACATGCAAAAAGAGGTGGTGTAAAATTATTATTAGTTTAAACTGGGGATATATTCAAAGGGCTAGAAGGAAACAACTCCTCATTCACTCCTGAGACCTCATTTGGCTGCATATAGGCTATGGAGAGAGGTTAATTGACTAAAAAGACTCTTGGGCCATGTAATAACTCCTGCCTGGAAAACCGCTGCTGCCCAGACAAAAGGAAAGAAGGCAGTGAATGGAATCAGGGAGGGACAAGCCAGGAGAAATATTTTTTAAACCATTCCCAGAGTTCAGAATAGTCAAACAACTCAGTTTTCCCATTTGTCTTGGTTATCCAGATAGTCATTCTGATACCCTGCCACATTACACATACAAGCTAGTAAAATGAATGTATCCTGTTCATAAAATAAAGCCATCAGTCACACAGTTGTGTCTCTAAAAACCAGATAAACAGCATTGTTCAAAAATTAGCCAGTGTCAGAAATTACACAGCCTTTTGCATCAATAGCATTCTGGAAGAAGTCCAGACCTGCCAACACCAGAACATGTAATGTGATTTAATAACTATAGCAAAAAAGTTTGGGTTCAACCCATCCTTATTGAAAATGGAAAATTGTTGGTGTTCCCACACAGAATATAGCATGTTGAGTTTGCATGTGATTTTATCCTGAAAACATAAATTGTTATTGTGAAATCCATTAGCAAATGTTTGCTAAAGAGGAAGAACCTTGTTGAAGTTTTTTACTGTGTAGTCACTGAAAATTTCTGGACCATGATTTCAAAATAGATATGCCATACCTGAAATACTTGATAAAAGCTGCAGAAGTGATTTATGGAATGTTTTTATAGGTTACATAATTATTTAGCCAACAACCTATGGAAGACTTGAATGCCAAATCTGCTCTCCAAGGGTGTTTCCTGGAACAGGTCTTTGAATATTCCAGGTAGAAGAAGAAATCAAAGTGTTCAGAAAGGTTTCTTAGAATTTTAGAAACTTGAGTTACATCCCTATTCACAGCTGAAATGCAGTGAGCCTTACCATCCAGCTTGAATTGTCCTGGTTTGTATTAGAAACCAGAATGACTGCAAGCCAGCTCCAAAATCTGGAAGACCCCGAAGGGAAGGTCCATACAACTCAGCCCTTGCTTCACTTACTCAAGCTGAACTGCTTTGAGGCTATAATTGTGCACTTCCATGGACTCAAATCTTCGAGTCATTTTTATTTTGGGAAGAGAGTTTATTAATTATGTGGTCTGTGTGCCCGTTTGATATACAGTCCTTAGTGTTCTTATTTTAATGTTCCAACACACTTGAAAGTATATTCTTTCTCTCCTTCCTAATATAAAGGGAAGTGATTATCTGATTGAATATTCAACTCATAAAACAGATGAACCATGAAATGCTCAAGATCACACGATCAAGAGCAACAAGTATAAATCTTCTTATCTTAAGTATTCTCAGTAGCTTTTCAGAAGACTTACATGTCTCTCTGTAACAAGCCTCTGTGCCTAGTATGAAATTTCCAAAAGTTTCTTGATGCAAACAGATGACTCTGCTGTAAGCTGTCACACTGTTCTTGTTCTAAACATTGAAGAGGAACAGTTTTTAGTCAAATTTTAAAACTAAAATACTTTTTTTCTTTAAAATTCAATAATGTACATTGGTAGGCATAAAAGAGCATAAAAGGAGACTCAGGATGGGCCTCTGATTACTTAGCTAGAAGTGTTGCTGTTGATGGTCCATCATATAGACTAAATATAATGGTTCAGGCAGCGACCAGTTTCCTCCAAGGACTGCAGCATATGGAAAATAGGCCTGGTCAGAATTTTTAATGAAATATTGTTTTAACATGTTGTTTTGCTGAAAATGAAATGTTTCATAGAGGCATTCCCACTTTTGACATAATCCTCAGAGTCATCATAGGAAATCTGCTCCAAAGCAAGTATAACATTGCTTTCAAGTAGGATTCCCAGCAACCGCTTCTGCAGAAATCTCTCTGCTCTTCATTTCAGAACAGATATTTTGACACTGATGTATTTTCTCAAAAATTCTTGAAAGGTTTTGGTTTTATTTCAATGAAAACAGATGCACACAAAAACAACCCACATTTTGAA
>WEKW01008624.1:3257-45062 GCA_013389905.1 Sula dactylatra
CAAGAAAGACTGACAGGCCTGCTGAAAGCTGAATTTACAATGCTAAACCAAGTCTTTTTTTCCCTGTTTCTTTAAGCCTTTTTAGATAACCAGGCACTTCAGTTCTTGTAAGAAAGCTATAGGTTTTGTGGATACCAAATGTATTCTAACATGTATCATCTGAAAGCTTGAAAAACAGTGCTGTAGGTAGTGAGTATCGCTGTGCTTTGCAGTGCAGTGTCTCTGGAAATTCAAATACAGGAAAAACAGACAGCAGTGATGAGTGTCACTGAAGTTACCGTCTTAAGATTAGTCAGTGAAGAAAATAGTGTATTTGGTCAACATCTTTGGTTTTACAATGTTTTCTTAAAATAGCTTCCTTCATTATGTTCAGAAACTATGTTTAAGGAGTTAAAAAAGAACATTTGCTTTTTACTAGCCTTTTAAATAGAATACTCTAGGATAAATATTGCTAGCTCTTCAGAGTCTCTCTATTACAGTGAAAATAAACCAGCAGCACTGAATGAGCCCTTTCAAAGTGCAGCTTTTTATTCTAATTAAGTTCCATGATGGTTCCAAAACTGGAGTCAGAGGCTAGAATTTAAAAGCATTTAGGAAAATGTACTTAAAACACTATGCATGCTTTACCAGTATCCTAGAATAATGAAACGGGACAAACATCTTAATTTGAGCTAAATCCTCTTGACATTCATTTCTGTGTCCTCTGCCTTTTTGTGGCTTGATACTTGCTGTATGAAGTCATTCTGAGACGAACTAAAGGGGAGGTCATTGTGTGTGCTGTAGTCCCAGAGCTGTGTGAATTAATGCTGCTCTGTATTTCCTCCAGGAATGAGCACATACAGTTTACATTTATTGAGAATAGTCCCTGGGAATGAATGATTTCTTCCTTATAAGGAGCCTTCTGTTGGGATCTCTGTTGGGACAGTTTAGCTCACTACTAAGTTACTAGGGATAAAAGCATCACTGTTACAAGTAAAATGATAATGTGCAAGTGGATTCTTAAAATTAAACATATTGGACTGATTTAGAGGGTTCAGAATTTCTAAGTCTTGGAATAGAGGAATAAGNTTGGAATAGAGGAACAAGAGCATCTCACCTTTCTTTGGAGTTTTAATTTATTCACTTAACATTTACAAAAAGTCAAAAGCAGAAAATCCTGTCTCTGAGAGGAATCTAGATTTAACATCCTCTGGGTTTGTTGTGATCTTCTATAGATCTGAGTTGAAGAATACATGAACACTCAAAGTAAAAACAGTGTTATTACTCTCACAGGCTTTTGACAACTTTATTTTTAAAGGATTATATTTTTCTAATATCAAAATAAAAGCAAACGATGAAAATGTCAGGTTTTAAAATAACTCTNTCTGGTCAAACATCCTCCACCAAAAATATGCCAGGCCAGTTCAGAAGTTAATCAGGTGTAAAATGCTACCAGTCAGTTTACCAGCAGGTGTAGGAACACCTCAGCACACATAATGTACAGAAAGTGAAGTGGACTGGCGGTCTAAAGGGAAACATTATTGGACTGCCTTCTTGTGGATAAGCATCCTACACTAACAAACCTCCTTTTTATCTTCTTGGGCTTCCTCCCTTTAAACTGCACTTTACTTTAGACTTCCTTGCATTAGACCAAATAACTACCTTGCTGTGGTAGGCAACATAATAATTCTTGGGCAGAAACTCTGCATGAAGAATGGCATGCAAACCTCAATCCGCTAATTTCAGGAACAAAAGGCAAAAAGGCATTGCTTACCCAGATTTCCACCTGTGGCAAAGAAAGAGAAACAACATGTACTGCAATTCTCAGAAGCATTTTTTCCGGTATGCTAAGTGCTAGTAGAAGAGCTTTAAAGCAAAACAAAAGACAAAAAAAACCCCAACCAAAAACAAAAACAAAAAACCAAAACCCTCTTTCTCCCATTTCAAGAAGTCTGAGTCCAGATTCATTCATGGTGGCAAGAGAGCTGTACTTACAAGGGAACAGCTTAAATACACCAAAAACTGAAGCTCCTGGCTATGGGCTATAGAGATGGGGTGCATATCAGTAGGATCCTTGCTGCACTGGTGCCTTCGTGTCTCCACCAGCACAGCCAAGACAGTAGTGCAAGGAACAGGAAAGGAAACTGGCCAGCAATTGCTTCGGATATTTGCCAGTCTTCTGTGAACTTCCATGCCTTTATAAATTATAACTGAGGACCCACAGAAAGTAAGGAGGCAGAAAAAAGGCAGAGATAGCTAAGCAACACTTAAATGGTTCCTGTTTAAACAACTGGCATTCTTTCAAAAAACTTGAGTATAAAGTCTGCTTCCCCTAACTTGGTCACCAGTGATTGCATTTAGCAAGGTGGGGAAACTGAGCTGGACTTTAATATTCTTTTCTTAACAGTCTACCTGAAATTTGATTCCTACTGGTGCTTAAATTTTTAGTTTACAAGTATTTGATATATTCGGTATATTTGAATATACAATATTGCAAACCTGCCTCTAGCTTTGCTGGGACTGAAACACCCAGTCAGGATTTACAGATGACTCTTTTCTTGGGTTGTATCGGGGCAAACTTACAAGGTAGTGCTCTAAATACAAGGGCTTCTGTATAATTCAGACACCCTATGAAATTAGAGTCCGAGATTTTTCTGTAGAAAAATTATGCTGTGCCACCTGATTAAGCTTCATTTGATCAAAGAGGACTATACACTGAGGAAAATAAAGGCCCAATACGAGGGTATAACATTTTGGGGAGTTGTTTTCACTTCCCCGCCACCCCAGATTTAATCTTGTATTTGTACCTGTATAGCAGTATTTGGTGTCAACTCCATCCTTAAGAGAAGTGCTATTTAAGTACTTTTATGGGTTGGGTTTAACTGAGTAAAACTTCTGCATTTGTCCCAGGGCTTTAGAACGTATTTGAAATTTTGTAGCCCAAGTGCTAATTAGACTGATGTGTACTTGTTTTACCAAGTTACGACTGCAACGCTGAGTGACTGAGCTGTGGAATACTGCATCCATTTGCAGCAGTCAGCTTTCAAAGTTTAACACGGCTTACTGACATATATCTTGGGTGATGCTGATGTACTTTCACCTTTATTTTATACCCCAACTGTAAGTAATTTCATTGTCTATTTGCTTGTTTCTATCCCTTCTTTCTCTTTCCCATCTTCCTTTGACCATACTTCGGTGCTGCCAGTTCATTGTACACTGTACTGCTCTTTCCCGACTAATGCCCCATAAACTTTCCTTCCTTCTTCCTATTCTTCCTGTCCTGCAGTCTTGGAAATGGTACCAGAGCTAATATCTCAAGCTAAGCCTTGTAATCAAATTCAGAAGATAGAGATAAGCTATGGTTAGAGCTCTGCAGTAAAATTTCGTCAGAGAAACCAGCACTTCCTTCTACTTCATTAGTTTCAAAGGTTTCACTGGAATCCCTTTCTTGGAGCAGGGATATTTTTTTTTTCTACTGGTCTGTCACTAAACAACATTTAACCTTTGAAGTTGCTCTGAATAACAACATCCAACTTTTGAAGTTGCTCTGAATAGAAAGGGAGAGCATTCTTCTTCTTCCTCTTTTGCACTCCAGGGATTAAGATGAGTTGAGAGATATGCCTCTGCTGTGCGTCTCCACTTGGAACGGAGAAGTGGCACAATGTAGTCTTACATTTCTGGAAAGCTAGTGCTTTGAGCCTCTTTCAGGGGGGTGTTAGGAGTTACAAGAATTTGGCAGTTTTACTGCTGAAAAGGAAGGGACCCCTTGATACTTAATACATGTCCATGCCGCTTTGTTTCAATAAATTAGGCAGACTCATGGGACAGTGTCTTATTGCTAGACACTGTCCTCTGCTGGGCTGTGCCGGGGTCCTTCAGAAGGAATAGATACAGGCACTGTGTGTGGTGTGGTTCAAATGCTCCAGGAGATACTGTGTCAGATACTGTGGCTGCGAGCTTAGGCAGATGTCACCATCAGTCATCCTGCAGATGTTGTGATCCATGAGCAGGAGGGGTAGAAATCTTCTTGATGTCTTCATGTAAAATACATTTTTTTAGTGGTTCCAAAAAGTGGAGCCTCTGGGCAGGGACAGGCCTCTGTGGAGCCTCTGAATTCATCCAGTTGTGGTGAAGGTCTGACGCTATGTTACTGCTCCCCCAGTCTGAGCAGATGGAAGCAGCTCTCCAGTACCCTAACTCAGAACTGCTTCACAGTTAGCACTTTTAATATGTGCTTCTCAGAGCTTTGTTACAGACAACACAAAAATCACCTTGTTCTTCTGTGGTTTCAATGGTTCTGAGCAGCAGCAGCAGCAAAGCCTGAGCACAGTGTTCACTGTGCTTAGGGCAGCAGCGCAGGCACCAAAGCTTTCTATTTGCACACTTGGAAAACCAGTACTGAGTCAGTTGGCACTCTACTCTGACCTTTCAGTTTATCTCTGCAAACATAAAGGCTTTGATTTTTGTTTCTTAAAACAGAAGTTTACTGGCTGCAGTTGAATGGCTGCTTTTGAAGTTCACTAGGAAAGCTAGAGACCTTTTCTTTAAAAAGAAAATAAGAAATCACTAGGATATGAGTTAGGAGTGGAAGAACTGAGGAAGAGAAGGGCAGAACTAAGGCGAGTAAGATTTGAAACACGAATGTATAAACCCAATCCCTTGCCAACTCCACCCTCTAAATGGCATTTACTGCCAGGGAAATCGGATCCACCCTGGACTGATTCTAGCGTCAGGAAAATCCTCCTAAAATAGCTCTGGGCCTTGCAAAAGTTGCAGTTTCCTCTCCCAATAATTGATGCTGTGGTGACAACCTCCATCTGGTACTCATGAGTCGCAGTCACCACATCTGCTAAGGGGAAGAAGGCAACTTTTTCCCTTTGCTCAGAATCTCTTGCCTTGTCTGCAATGATGGTCCTAGGAGTGAAAGATCGCTTGCTAAGTTTGAGCACTTCTTAAAAGGTATGGTGTCCCCTATACTGGGAACTTGGAATGAAACTGCAATCTCTGCTTACTCAGAGTTTAAGGAGTGTAAATGAAGAGGAACCACTTTAAGAGTACCTGGGGATTGGTCTAGGTTGCACTATTGCCGTTGAATATGGGTTATTTCATACTGTTTACTAAATGGAGAGTATAACCATGGCAACATTCATGACATGCTCTGCATGGTTCTGCCAACGCAAGACTGAAATTAGCATGCAGAAGACAACTGTTTGAAAGTAGCGTGAGAACTGAAAAAAATCATGTTTCAGACTACAGTCTGGATGAGAATACACTAGAGGATCTGCAGAGTGAACATTATGCAGCATTTACTACTTTGGGTCACGCTGATCTCGGCAAGACTATTTGTGGTATCATTTGTATAGATCTTACCTTGATGAGTGAAAGCATAATGGTATAAATACTAATAGCCAGTGGTGATTTTGACTAGCCCCTTAACAGCCATAATTTTGTCTGAAGTATGCTTGAAAAATACAAAAACTACTAGACTTTTATGCTCAACAGTAATGCAAAGATAGTTAAAATCTTTTTTCCAAGATTACTTGGAAAGAAAATAAAGAATGGTAATTCCTAGACAAGATGCAGGTTCTACTGTCTGCATATAAAGAAAAAACGTGTGAGGTGAATGGGAATAAGGAAGGGAATATAAAAGGAAATTCTAGGTCTTAGTTAGTCCTCTGCTGTCCCAGGTATAAACTGTTGATAAACTTACTCTAATAAATATTTTTACTGTTGTACGTTGTAATGTTCTTGCAGAAATCTTTTATATGGGAACTTATGGTCTGACAGAACGAAGGTGGATTGAAAAATAGCTTACTGCTTTCATGTCTCTCCACAGGTCACTTCTTTCAGAAAGGAGCAGAGTCAACGTAACTACACCTTTCTCATTGAGTCATACCAGCTGTTGCAAGTAATGCTGAACAAAAATAATTCCCTGGTTACTCTGCCTGCACTTTTATCTGTGGTTAGTTTCAGTGTTTTTGTTTTAAGTCAGTTTCTTCTTTTGTGTGCATCTGTCACATAGCAGGAAAGACATGTTTCTGTAAGTTTATGTAAGTAAGCTTTCAAGTTGTTTAGGAGATGTGTAGGAAAATATAGAACTGCTTTTAACTAACTTTTGAAAGTTGGCTAGATTTTAAGCTGACTTTGCCCTTTCAGCAGATGCTCAGAACAGTGACTGCTCTTTATTGCCTCAGCACACCATCTTGGGATAACACATCAGCCAGTCTGATGGAATATTTTATGTAGAGTTACTACTTCCCGTGAGTCAGTGCTGTAAATGGCAATTACGTCTGCAAAGAACACAGCATCATTCATGTCCCTTGCTGCCCTCATGGCTATAAGTGGTATATTTAGGGAGGGTTATGTTAGGCCTAAGAATCATATGATGCTTCATATTGTAAATGATATGCGAAGCATATATATAAGCTTCATATATGAAACATCACATAGAAATGATGGAAGTGTTGCTAGTAAAACACAAAAGACTGAATAATTAAATGTTTTTTCTACGTTTGAAGCATAAACGTAAACCCCAGACTTTTATCACTTCACAAGATGAGAAAACACATCCTATTCCAGGAGTAACTCAGGAGCACGTTAGCCATCAAAGCTAGATTTAAAGTAACGCATTCGGATAGCTTTAATGCGGTGTTTATATTCAAACTGACCAAACAGCTATCTGTATTGCTACTGTTTGTTTTCAGTAGATTTGAAACTGGGAACAACAATCCAGAGTATTTGACAATGTTAAAAGTACTGGCAGTAAAAAGGGTAAAGTGGACAATCCAGTTGATTATTGGCTATCATCCGTGTAGGCAAAAAATGTATAACTGATAGGTAAGCTATTAAAGGAAATCAGTAGAACTAATGTTGGTTAATATGGGTATATGAAAAACAGATCTGACCACAGTTTTATGAAACAACACACTTGATAAAAATTATAGTGTTTACATAACAATAGTGTTTGTGTAATGCTCAGAATTCTTCCAAACATTTTGACTTACCACTGCATAACACTTTATATGTCATGCTAATTTAATCAATATGGCTTATTAATTAATAGAATATTGGTTAACTGACTGCCAAAACCAGAATACTAAATGGAGGATTCTAACTGAGCCAAATATATTTATACTAGGGTTATTTTAGGAATTGTTTTTGACCATGTCGTGTTTTAACCCCAGCCAGCAACCAAGCTACTTGCTCACTCCCCCCTTGCCGTGGGATGGGGGAAAGAATCAGAAGAGTAAGAGTGAGAAAACTCCTGGGCTGAGATAAAGATAGTGTAATAGGTAAAGCAAAAGCTGCTTATTCAAGCAAAGCAAAAGCAGGAATTCCTTCACTGCTTCCCATGGGCAGGCAGGTGTTCAGCCATCCCCAGGAAAGCAGGGCTCCATCACGCGTAACGGTTACTTGGGAAGACAAACGCCATCACTCCGAACGTCCCCCCATCCTTCTTCTTCCCCCAGCTTTACATGCTGAGCATGGTGTCATATGGTGTGGGATATCCCTTGGGTCAGTTGGGGTCAGCTGTCCCGGCTGTGTCCCCTCCCAGCTCCCTGTGCCCCCCCAGCCTGCTCACTGGTGGGGTGGGGTGAGGAGCAGAAAAGGCCTTGGCTCTGTGTAAACACTGCTTAGCCATAACTAAAACATCCCTGTATTATCAACAGTGTTTTCAGCACAAATCCAAAACATAGCCCCATACTAGCTACTGTGAAGAAAATTAATTCTATCCCAGCCAAAACCAGCACATGTTATTTAATGTTTGTCTTAAATTACATCAAAGACTGTTCGAAATTGTTAATGATACTCATAGATAATTATATCCCCAAAAGATTGGGAATATAATAAGCAACAAGATCATTGATGTGGTCCAGATGACTTTATTTAATAAGCTGGGTGGAAGCGGACAAGTGTTTTGTGGCTAACTATTAAATAATATATCTGAACAGCGAAAGCAGACTGGCCTTTATACCTGTATATATGACCTGCCCAATAAATACCAGAGCTCAAGAATGGAGAAGACACCCAAATTTGGAGCCACTGAAGGTTAGTTGAGCAAGGTGTTCTTAAAATAAAATTCCCTAGCAAACACAGCCTTTTGTTCTAGGGGAGTCTAAGCCTCCAATTTGTTTTCCTGGGTTTCCTTGTATGTCATGGCTCTGATCATCTCTAAAGCGTTCAGTTATGTTACATGCTTACATAACTGTATTTCGTCATCTCAGGGTAATGCTAGAACATCCCCATGCTATAGATTTACACTACTTTTGAACCCTGAGCCAGTCTTTTTAAATGTCTTGTACCATAGATCCATCACTACTTTTGTCACCTTTTCTCTGCCTTGTATAGCCTTTTCTCATGTATGTGTATTTGGTATCATTCAAGACTACACTATCATCTAATCATCAGCAAGTTTGCAGACCATGTTTTTCCCCTGTGAAGTCAATCCCCATCACAGATGATCTTTTAGCTGTCTCGCTGGCCCAGCTTATGCAAGGCAGCCTTAAAACTAGTGGGGCTCAACAAAAAAGGTGTCTTATTCTTCCTGTGCACTCGTTCTTTATCTCTCCCAGCTTCACTAGTATCAAGAGTTAGACCACTACAAAATTGCTCCAGATCATTTCTGAACAAGTCTGTTGGTACAGCTGTAATAAATAAGGGAATAAAACCATCTCTGCAGATAATTCCCATAGTCTAAACATCAGTCATGTTATGGCAAAGTTAGTGCTGCTGTTGACTTTTTCATCTTCAGAAATTTGTGTTTAGCTGGACCTATGAAGAACTGAGAATGTTGGTTGGAATTTTTCTTCTGTTAACAAGTTTTTATTTGGGGATTTGCAGGAGGAATGAAGAGGTGCAGAGAGAGTTGTCAAGGAAGGTAACAATGAACTAACTCATAAATATAGTGTTTTGGTCAAAACACCTCATGTAATTCTTGGATATACAAAGAGAAATTTCTAGGAACTACAAAAACAATACTAGTTCTGTGTTTGGCACTGAAACAATTTTTGCTGGAATTTGCTTTGTCCAGTTTCAGATTCAAGAAGACTGTTGGTAGACAGCAAAGGTTCAGACAAAAGCCAGAAGAATCATTTATTCATGTCATGTGATACAAGGAAGTTTTTCTGTTTGGTTTATGAAACAGAAAATGGTATTGACTGCAGTCCAAAAGTATCTGCAATGGAATAGCAACTTAATACCTGTCTTTTCCATCTAGCTGACAGAGACATAACAGGATCCGATTGCTGGATGTTGAAGCTGAAAAAATCAGGATAGAACCAACTGGTACAGTTTTCCCTAAATAATGAGCAGTTAACCATTGGAACAGTTTAATGAAAATAATGATGGGTTTTCCATCTCTAGTAGTTTTAACCTCAAGACATGTCTTTCTTAAAAGACATATTCTAGTGGAACTCAGCAGTAGTGCAGGAAATCTCAGGGACTTCTATGACAAAACAGATCAGCTCAGATGGTCACAGTGGATGTTCTACCCTTATCTCTGATAGGGACCAAGGTGGTTTTGGTTCTTCCTTCAACTCTGCTATGGACTTAACTTCATGATCCATTTTTTTGCCTAGAGATGCTAACATTTGTCCTGGACCTTCAGTGCAGCTGCAGCAGTTTAAGAAAGGACATAAATATCTGTAAATGGTATAGTGTGGCAAGGGATCTAGACTGCATGTAAGCCTGTTCTAAAGAGGTACACAGAGGATAGGCAGCCACATGTGGAATTTTAGGACTCCTTTTTCTTGTTTATTCCAGTTTCTGAGCAACAGTCTTGTGAATTAACAGTCTATTCGGTGATTCTGTGCTACTATATAAGCTTGTGGTCATATACTGAAGGTGGAATACTGTTTTGGATTAACAGTCTTTGCTCATGTATTAATTCTTGTATGCCTGTATGATTTTAAATGCACAAGGGTATGTCCATATTGACACTTGATATTTTAGCTTGTCCAAAACTTGCAACTTGTGTTTGGGCTCTTGTTTGTAAAGTAATAGTTAGTCCTTCAAATAAAAAGTACAGAAGTAATTAGTAACATTAGCTTATCATTATTTACAGCAAACCAATTCCCTCTTTGTGCAAAGAAAAATAAAATTATATCATTGCTTGGCTGAAAACTTCCTTTCTGCAAGTAATAAAGAACGCAAATATCTCTTACAATGGCTACTTCAGCCTTTTTGCAGTTTGGGATAAAACTACATTGGCAAAAGGACAACATCTTTTCTCTGATGGCTCTGAAGCCTCTCTGAACTCGACCTGAACATGAACTTACACAAAAGGGACCTCTGTGCAGTGACAAGAACTTGAAAACAGAATACAGTTACATCAGAAATTTAAAATAAGTTGGAGAGTATGTTGGAATGAGATCAGCATTCCAAGTAGTCTCTATCAAGAACTGGGTACTTGTATCTCATTTTCCTTTATGACTGATCATCTGAAATTTTCTGTTAAGCTTCCTCTAAAATGAAACCTTATACCTGACAGCAATCTGCCTTTAACAGCAGCCTTTTGGTGCAAAGCTGGCCTTGGCATCCTATACAAGTGTCCGAACTTCTTTAATTACTTTGATACTTATAAGGAATGGATGTGTTTAAAAAAAAATAAAAGCGTCACAAAGGACCCTGTGTTTTCTTGTCTCATGTTGAAGAAGCTAATAAATTGCATGATTTCCAGAAATCAAGAGAAGGAGGAGCCACAGTAGTGTCATGGAATTAGTAGGTAGCACTGGCCGCCTCATCATTGCAGCATTGACCAGGAGGGAGCTGTGCTAATTGCTGCTCTTTGTATCAGTAGCTCCAGGGCTTAGCCTCTATTCAGATGAAGCCAGTTGCTCACTAAGCTCCCAAACAGTGTTTCACTACTGAGGAGATTCTTTGTTCTCTTTTAGGGGTGGTTTTTCTCTTCTACACTCTCATCAGACTGCCTTGCATGTTCTTTGTGGTTTTGGTGGTCGCCACTCATTGAGGAGTACATGTGGTGGTTCACTACTTCCTCATCCATCTTTGTATCAGATAGCTGTTCGATTATACGTAAACTACTCTGGAAATCTACAGGTAAGCAAAGCATGAAATTTCTAAGTAGGCCTTATGTCATGCACCTGAACCTCTCGGGTGGGTGGTCCTATGTTTTTGTGCCTTGAGAACCTCAGTTTTGGATTGAGTGCTTTTAAGAATCATCTTTAACTTTGGATCTTTGTGTGTCCCCTCCATGGTAAAGACTGCCTAGCAGCTGTCACTGAGACAGAAGGCTCCAAAGTACAAGTGTCGTGAGACAATGGCTTAGTACCTTGTGCCTCCACGGTTGATTTTTGCCTTCTCCTGCTGGAGTCTTGTGTCTCGAGTTGTTTGTGTTGCAACAAAGTCACAAGGAGAGACCTTGCAAGGCAGCACAGCATTTGCTGGTCTATGCACAACTACACTTGACCATCATTTTCCCCTTTCTCATAGGCATCTGGAAAAACAAACTTTGATCTGTGGCTATGGGGAAAGGAGGCAAAAACTTCTCCATCCTCCTTTCCCCAGTTTTGCTTTCTGTCTTCGCACTGAATGAGGTTTCTTTTCTAAAAGAGCCCAAGTCTTTTAGACTTCTGATGAGATTTTCCTGGCGTACACGCCAGGCTTATGTCAGAGAGCTGTGATAATGGTCAGTTGTTTGTGGCAGCAGTATAATTGATCTTCCAGAGTGAAAGTATTCCTGGCTGAGGTACTCTGGAAGGCTGAAACATGTTTCAGCTCCATAGATATAATGTTTCTGCTACAAAATAGTGAGTGTAATCTGCACTTTAAATTACAATGAAATCATATCCACAAACTGGCAGGCATTCCCCATATTATCACACCTTGCTTTTAACATATGGGCTGACTGACACAATCAGATCAAATGATTTTCCGGACTTTTTGCTATATCCACAAGGCAGCATTTCTTGTTTAAGATTCCTGTTGTGAGGCTGTATCTTCAATGATAGCTTAGATTCTCATATGGTGTAAATTATCATACTTCCAGTCGACTTCAATGGGTTTGATAATTTATGACATCTGAGGTTCTGCATCTGAAAACTCTGTAATAAAAAGCAGCTGCTACTTTAACTAATCTGAAAAATGATAAGTGCCTAGTATGTGTCTGAGTCTAGCTATCTTAATACCTGTTAGTCAGCTGCCAGCAGACCACTGCATACTGGAGAATTAAAGTCCTTTGTCCTGCATCTGAGTAACTGGAGTTGTGTCCTGTATTTTATCCAAAATGAAAGTTGAACAGAAACTGCCATAGTCCTTTACAGCAACTTTGCTGGGACACCTGAAAGCCAACACTCCCTCAGCAAAGCCGATAGGTTTGGTTCTGCTGGAAGCTAGTCATATCTCTATACTGACCATGAACATTACATATATTATACATATGCAATATTTTAGAGCAGTTACTTAGGTTTGTCACCTTAATGTGTTTTAGTTTTGACTTCTGTATTCATCTTCAAGCTATATGAACATTACTTGATGTTCAGTATCAATTTGAACTTGTAAAGAATATGAGATTGCATGGATATCAACTATTTATATCAAGAATATGGTAAGAATTTGTAAAGTGTTTCATAGAAAACATGGTCTCTGACCTATTCCAGAATGTAATATTGTAAATAAAGTGCCTATCACTATATGTTTGAAGAAAACATGTCTTCTTTATTTACAGTTCTTGATTTAACTCTCCACACAGAAGAAATCATCATTTTTATATGACTAGAGTACGTTATACAGTTTTGCCTGTAAAGAACTATTTGTACCATAAAGCATCTAATCTTCCCTGTTACTTTAAAATTTATATTCAGTTGTGCTCTTTCTTTTAGTAACAACAGGGTGTAGATACAAACACCACCTTTTCTGTAAATCATGTTCAGTCCTGGCTCAGGCATACTCCGTGATTGCTACCCGGTGGGGACACTTTTAGTGAGTGACAGAATTTTCTGTCCATGCTCAAAACCCATCCTTAATAGGTCAGCAAGAAAAAGAATAAACTTTTATTCCAGCATGTTCCTCAGAAATCACTGCTCTGACAGTCTTTATGTCTTGCAGAGACTTTACATTCATCTAGACCTGAAAGTAACTTTTCTTGGTATCCATGAGTAGAAGCAATGATAAATGACAGAATGCTGGATTTTAGGAGATGAACTTTTCCTCCTGCTACCTGAAAGTCATCTTTTACATCTCTAGGGCTGGTTGTTTTGTGTTTCCTCTGCATCATCCCCTTTGTTTAATACCCTACTACATACTTTATCTCTAGTCAGTTCTAAGCCCTAAACCCTCCAATTATGGTGGTGGTGTTGGGGTGNTGTGTAAACAAGAGTGAGTTATGAACCACCAATCTAAAGGAACTAGTTGTTTACAATCCCAAACTGGGAGAGATATTCTGGCAATATGTGTCAGGTTCTACTGCAGTCATGGAACTTGTTAGGGGGATCGGGGATAGTTGGTTTAGACAATAGCTGTAGTTGCACCACCCAACAGAGTCTACTGCCTGCGAAAGGAACACATTTGCCCTTCACGAAGCTTTTGAAGGTGCAGACAGAAGCATGACAAAAATTACCCAGCTGACCCTAGGTAAATAAAACACCATCAAGAGCTGCCAAAGTGTCCTTGTCTATAGTTTGGTGGCAAAACTTAAGCAAGGACCTCCCCAAACTTCTCTTTTCCTTCCTTTCTCAGCCTTCCAATGTCTTTACCCTCACTGCTCTTTGACAACCATCCACATATTTGGGTGACTCCATCTTACTACAGAGGGACAACCTCCTCTGCCCATCCCAAACTGCAGCTGCTTTCCAGCTCTTACGTTCTTCATCTTCCTGCCATCTTGTTCCCGCATAGTGGCCATGTGTGTGAAGTAATCACCAAGGGTGAGAGAAAGGGCAGCAAAGACAAATAAATGTATGGAGATAATTGACTCAGTGAGCCTGCAGGAAGCCTGAGATGTGGTTGAACTAGTCTGGTAATGCTCTGCCCTTTGGCACTATTTTATGTGTACTCAGGGGAGATAATCAGTAGTACAGTCATTTTTACATTTAGGGTATACAGATAATTTGTGAGTACAATAAGTATTTTGTTTATGCAGCATGTATGTTTGAGTACAGCTTTACCTACTTATGTGAAATGACTCTTTATTCTGCATGTGCTTCAAAATACGCTGCTTACTTTTTGCAATGCTACTAAGGATAAATAAATAGTGTATGTTACATGTTGGACACAAATGTGGCGACACATTCCATTGTTTTACATGCTGACAAATTGATTTGAATTTGTTTGCAGCTAACGAAAGTGCATATCCAAAACCTGATCTTGACTAGGGATATTCAATTTCACATTTGCTAGAACAGCATCTTATGTCAGAGATCAGTTAGGATAATAAAATATAAAATGAGATGCAGTACCTGCAACTTCTCCTCAGGTCTAGCCAAAGGGTGTCCCAGCCACTGAGTTATCAGTTGGCTCCAGAACCCACTCATCAAGGATAAACACCTTGGCAGCTGGGGAAGAAAGTACTTGGGGTCTGGGGCCATCTTCAGAGGCAGGAAGGGAGTCAGCCTGAGTTCCTCCCACAAAGCTAGTTTTGCAGCCTGTTCTGCCTTTTTTTAAACTGTATAAACTGGGATGTAATCAATTGCTTCTTGTTTTGCTATTCCCATCAACAGTCTTTTGAAGACTTAACCCGAAACATTTTACTAAGCTGAACTGGTATGTTCTCCCCTTCAGCTGTGAGAGATTTTATTTTTGTTCTAGGCCTCATTCAGGCCAGTAATGGAAATAAAGAAACTTGGAAAGGGTTATAGGCCAAGGCCAAGCTGCCTGTGAGGGTCTTTGGTTAACTGCAGCCCAGGAGGAAAGGACAGATCCCTTGCCCATTTTTCTACCTTTCTTCTCCTTTTCAGATCAATTCCATGTCATGGGTCACTACATGTCATCTGATTTACTAGATTTTGTTATTATTCCTAGGAAAATAATTTTCTGAATAAGAAGGATTTGCCTTTTGGAAAGGTTTTATGCTTACTTAGTAATAACACAGGGTGTAGCGTACTCTAGATGCACAGTACATCCACCTATCCAGAACCAGACCCAGCACAAGCAAATGCAGACAACCTCCTTGTAGGGGAAGTACATCCATCAGGTGGTGGCAGCTTTGGTACAGTACCATGGACCTTTGTACACAATGAGAACATTCACAACTTCCTGTATATGCGGGTATGAATGCACTAATCACTCGTAAAAGTTCAAACTCTGTAGAAATCCTGCTTATGCAACAGAGCTTTTTGCTCCCACTCACCTTGTGGGATTGAACTCCAACTGCGAAAGCCTTTCTTTTATGTAGAAGGCATTCCCCTTGGTGAGTTTTCTATTTGATATCCTTTTGATTTCACAATGTGTCTTCTCCTTCTCATATTCTGAAACAGTAAATAAAAGCAGTTCATTTCTTTCCTTTTTATGTTTTTTCTACTGTATATGAATTTCTACTGTATCTCAGATCTGTCTCCCTCCAAACACTGAACTGTTTTCTGTCTCTTCATACCCAGGCAATGGATACTAATAATTTCCAGAACCTCTGTATTTCTATTAGGCTTTTTTAATCTTGGTAGATGTTAGCTTTTTACTTTTTTTATTTCAAGTGAGGGCACTTCTCATAAAAAAGCTTGAAAATTCTCCACACAATATCTGATCAGTACTTATTGCTAGCCCTTATCGAGATAGATGGCTTTTTTGTTAAGATCCATCGGTCTTCAAGCAGGCACAATTAAAGGCTATAGCAGGAGAAACCAAGGTGAATTGACCTCTACACTATTTTTTTAAATCAATTTTAAAATATATTTGCAGTTATTAAAATAATTTGTGTGACACTGGCAGATTAAGTAACAAATACATTAAAATAATTGTAATTGTTAAATGTTTTCTGTTAAAAGTCAGAACTGGCTAACAGATTCTTTCATGCAAGAATATAAGGGCTGACTGATACTGGTAGCACCTCTTTTCTTCCTCATAATACAGCAGATTTGTGTGCACATATAAATTTGTGTAGTTGTAGTCTTCCTTGCTAACATTTAGCAATGCATATATATACATCTAAATCAGTATAATAACATTTTGAGGAGGTAACAGTATTTCATTTGAATTTAAATGTCTTGTTTTGAATAAGCAGTTATGTTATGGAGCTAAATCAGTCAGCTTAACAACAAAGGGCAGGATGCTGATGAATTATGTATGTTATCTGCATTTTCTGCCTCCTGATAATTGACAGGTATCATGGCACCTTCTGCAAACTTCCTGTAATTATATGCCACGTATCAAACACCACTTATGTCTAATGGTCCTCCCCACACACACATACACACAAAATGTTTTTATGTTTTATTTAAAGGTTATAGCATTTTTAAATTTTCTGTTTCTCTCACTCTGGTTTCCAAGCTGCTTCGCCACTCAACCCATTCAACAATGTTAAATTAAAAAGATTTCCTTGGTGTTAGTGTGTCAGAGTCACTTATTCAAACATTTGTTCCATCCTTTTTATTTGTTCTGTTTTTTTCAAAAAAATTAGTTAGGATAAACCAATACCAAAGAAAATTTACCTTGTAACTGTTTAAGGGAAATTACCTGCTTGTTTGGATACTTGTAGTAAAACAGATTTCTCTGTCTTTGATGTCAAGTTCCTGCCTTTACTGATGGATATATTTTCATCATTATGTAGCAGCTTTAGGTAGTACCAGGTTAAAACCCTAGTATCTTAACAGAGCTGATTAAATAGCTAGTTCCTTCTTGGTAGTATGCATTTATTTCAGACTAACTCCACCATAACAAGGATACATTAATTGGGTAGCTCTGCAACTGGACTCATTAGATGCAATGCTTACTGATTAAATTTAACCACTACTGGGTATCTTAGCACATGATTCAGAATTACTTTTCTTTTAATTCAGGGTTCTGTTCCTTGGAAGGAAATTAATTTTGCTGAGAATTATTTTAATAAACCTCTGATAATAAAGCTCTAATTAAAAGGAAGTCTTTTAGTTACCTTGAAGGGCTTTTTACTTATATTGCCTTAAATACCCAAATTTATATTTTAATCTAAAAAACCTACATTCAGTAAAGGATATGCCTGGTGTATGTAAAAAAGCACCACTAATATGCAGTGGAAGAGTTCCTCACTCTCTATCATCTCATCCTCGACAGCATTGACTACCAGAGAAAGTGCATAAAACAAAGCCCTAGCAATAGCAGGAAGTAATTGTGCAGAAAGAGAACTAGATAAATATCTCTTTTGTTCCCATTAATTTAGACTTGATAGGTCAGGTTCTTTAGAAACCAAAACTTGTATTCTTATCCTGTATCATTGACTGACTTAGTTGGTTGTAAGGCTCATACCTTAGTGAAACAAGTGATCTGATACACTATTTCTCACTGAATTAGAAAAAATTATTAAATATATTTCTAAATCTGAGGTCTTACAGCCTAAGACTTCTATGTGAAGCCCCTTTCATCAAAAAACACTTCAGCTTTCAAAATATGATACCATGGGTCTCTGGGAGAAGGTGGCAGCCTGTGAGCCATCAGTGATGGCAAAGGAAAGGCAATGTACTACCACCAGCTAGTAACATTCCTGCTCTTACTGAACTGAAAGACAAAAATTTAAGGAAGGAGGAAAAAATAACACTATTTTTTTCTCTAAGATGTGATTTTTGGCAAAGATATCTGGATATAGGACCTGTCTGGCTTGAGAGCTCTAAACACCGGAGTGCAGATAAACAAGGTAAAAAGCAGAGTGCAGATATTTCAGCAGTTGTTGGCAAATGCTTGTATGAACAGTCATCGATGACTATACATAAATCTGATTTCCAAACACTTAGCATTCATCTGAAGTGAACCCAATTTCATAGGGACATGCAGATGCACTCTGCTGTCAGGCTGAGTGCTCACTTCTCAATTTCTACCCCAGTGCTGAGTCCCTATAGCTGATTCTGCAGAAAAAAAAATATTGCCTGAACTTTTTTTAAATGTGCCTTTAGGTAGAAAGTTATGAGGAACTGCAGCCATGATTTAAATAGGAATGATCATGCTCCCTCTCTGATTTTTATTTTACATTGCAACCAATGCACCTAACGCTTCTGAAGCGGGTCTTGTTTTCTAGCTGCTGCTTATCCAGCGTAGCCTGAAGCGGCACAGATGACTCCCAGAAGGCTAGTGGGTTCAGCGGGAGAAGCTTTCCAGATGATCTCAGATGTATCTGCACTGCAGGAGGAACTCTGGAAAACAAAGCAGGCTGGGGTTCTTGGAGGACACAAGCCATCCAGAGGCAGAGTGTCCCAGGGATGTACAGCAACTGCTTTCGGAGAGGAAGTGGCAACTCAAAGACATTTCCATAAGTTGGCTTATTTAGCCTCCTAAAATGAAAGAGAGGGTTGGATTACTTTTTTATAAAAACAAAATGGGAATGTCTTCCGCTCTGTACCCTTGTGAAGAATAATCAAACAAATATTCAAAACACAGACTCTGTGATCGCTTTTCATCTTTTAATGGTCTCCTCACCTGTCAATCTGCTTGGCATAGCTTAGTTTGTTTAGGGCTAAATAATAGACCACTTTCTTCACAGAAGCAGTACATATTTAGGCAAGTAATCTTGTGAAATTAACAGGACTACTCCTTTAATTAAGGTCTTCAGGACAGGTCCTTAACAAAGACTTTTTCTTGTCTGTGAACATCCGAAGCGCTTCCATAAGGGCTTATTATTATGTTAGAGCAACATTATCTGATTTTTTTTTGGTGGAGGTGGGCCCTACTACTTCCTGTTCAGGCACTCAAATGCTCCAGCTCCCCAACTTTCCATTCTAATGTGGTCAGATTGAGAGTATTATGTACCCTTCCACCACAGGAACAGACCTGTCACATCACGGGCATGGATGGGTGCATTCCCAAGCACGTAGTAGAGGAAAATGCACAGAGCCCTTAGGACAGGGGTGAAACGGCTACCAGAGCGATTCCCTGGCCCCACCACAGGGCGCTGGGAAGGGGAGTGGCGTGCAGCAGTCAGGGGTCTTCTATGGAGCTGGGCAGCACCAGTGAGCCCTAAGCAACCATCCCCACTCTAGGCATACTTCAGTTTTGGTCGTGGATCGCAAGCTGCGGAGTGGTGGAGGTTCAGGCTTGTTGGTCAGCCTCTGAAAAGGCAGGAAATAAAGGAGCCACACTGCCAACCTACAGATGCTGTGTCTAAACCTGCTTTCCCATGCAGGTGAGCGGCAGCTGGAGAGAATGGCTGTCTGCTCCACGGACCCAGGCGCGGAGAGTTTTCATGGTGTCCTCTCAGCTGCAAGGAAATTCTGACAGGGCTTACACCTATATCATTTTGTGGGTAGGCCTTCAAAGGGTGAATTGAATACACACTGGCCTATACTTGCCCCTAGAGAATAAGCACATCGTTTCTGCTTATTTTGGCACTTGAGTCTACCAACAAAAAGTCCCACTGTGGCAAAACAGGCTGTCATTCTCATAGCGAGCTGACTTGATTAATATAGTTGTAAAGCTTGTTTTGCAATTCAAACCTTGTCAAACCAAATCCAAAATGATTTTCCTGGATAAATCCAATTACAATGTAAATACTGAATCAGAACATATTTTCTGTAATTACCAAGCAATTCTGTAAAAAGGCTCTTAAAGTAAGCTAAATTGCCTCTCTTACCCTGCCAGCTCTCCTTGTCCCCCCAGGGGCACCTTTCTGGAGCAGTGCTGTGCTTGGCAGAGGAGGCAGGAGGTCAGCCTGCATGTGCAAAGCCCCAGCTTTGGGCTGGCTTGCAAGCGGCAATGCTCCACTCAGCTCTAGTGCTGCTCCAGTGGGATAAAGGATTCCTGACAAGCTGGTGTCTAATGGAAATGGGCACATCTCCTATCCTCTGTTTTCATTTCAAGTCCTCCCCTAGCTGGATACACTTCTGTCAGATCAGTCAAGGCATCAGCAGGCTTTGCTCTGTGTTGTTACAAAGACAGCAATATTTTAAATTACGGTAGTCGTTATATGCTTCTATTTCACTTTAAAAAAAGAACCAAAATTATCATTCTTTCTCTGTGTAATAATGTCCATAGGCAACTGTTGGAAGTTTCCTCTTCCTGTAGAGCTGGCAGACATGTTGTCAGCATTACTAATTCTGAGAAGTTTGAAGAAAAAATGCCAAATTTTTTTAACAACTGCTTTTTTGATTAGCTGGCCACCTTGAAGTCTATAGTAGTTTTGGGTTTGACGGGTCTCATTTTTAAGTGAGTGGCAGCTTTGAGGGCTTAAATAATTCATAACAGCCCTCTCAGTTTTGTGTTACTATTTTCCCCAATTAAAACAATGGGGTACCAGACCAAGGTGAGGGTCTCACAAATAACGACTGCCGTGAACGGTCCTTCCAAAATGACTGGGTTGTGTGCAGGAGTGAGTGCATGTTCAGCACAGCAGGTGGAAACATTTTTGAGGAAAGCATTTTCCATCTGAAAATAACAGTTGGTGAAAATGAATGTTTCCCAGGAATGTCACAGTTTTGACAACAGCAACAACAACACAGAAATGTGAATGGTGTCCCTGGGCCAGGGCGGATTTTGCAGGATGAGTAGGAAGGGGTTGCCCCCACGCTGGTCGGATGCATCAGGAACAAAAGGGTTTTCCCACCTCCCCAGCCAATGTCTGAACTGCGCAGCCGTGCTCTGTCCTTGCTTTCCTGCTAGAAATATCAGACTTTACAGAAAAAATCAAGACCTGTCTGGGCTGGGCTACAGGAGAGAGGGTCCTGTGCTCACACTGGCCTCGCAGCCGAGTGCTGGGGCCAAAGCTCCCATGGGGCAGTGAGGCCGATCCGCTTTCACCTCCGGTGCCTGGAAATGCCAGCGCTTCTGCAGAACCAGTCATTGCAGGATCATCACACTTCTTTTTTCTCCTTTTATTGGAAAGTGCAATTTTACAGTTTTTCTTTAAAATATGTAAGGAATTTTCTGGTGCCAATATAGAAATAAAAGACAGTTTGAATTTTTTCATAGACAAAGTTGTTGTTTTCCAGCCAGACTCCGCAGGACAAAAACATTGACAGGCCATTGACAAGGCTGAGGACTTTGTGGTATTCTCCAAGCCAAGACCGGGTCCCCACTGTGGTTTTGGTGCTATATTTCACATTAACAAAACAAAGAGAAAAACAAACAAGCTCCCTATCTCCAAAATGTTTCCACCAACACAATGAATGTCCTTGTGCTGATGATGCTTAGACTAGGAATTTACGTATCATTATATGTCAAAGATACACTTTAAGTATTTACATGTTACAACTTCCTGAATAATACAGACTGTACTTGTCTAGAGCTGCTTCTGCAGTACATTTTTTCAACACTCAATTACTCCTACTTGCCTCAAGATAATTGTGGAAAATTTCTTGACAACTGCATTAGCACTGATTTTTGTAAGATGTTATCAGAATCAAAACAAAAATTCATTAAATAAATATACAATATCTCCATGCCAGTTTTGTGTACCACTTATGGTTCTATACTATGCACATGCTCCATATTTCTATTTCATCAATATCTGTCATATTAATAAAACAATACGGGTCTTAAGACCCAGTAAATATGTAGAAGTGTGGAAAATGATGCTAAAATACCTGTGACTTAGGCATGAAAAATAGAGAAAAAATTTAATAAAACCAGGAGATCATTAAAAGCATCAAACAAATTACTGTGTTTTCTTACTTTTGATATCATAGACTAAACAGTGTCCCAGTTCTCTGATGCGATAACAGAGAACAGACTGTGCTTCACTGACACATTTCAGGTTTATTGGTATTTTTAATGTTAGAAAGGGTGAAAGAAGGTCAATGAGGTGAATCTAACAATTCTAATGATGAAAAAATACTGCTGGTCTGGAAGGAAGAATAATGATGTGCTCATCAGTGAGATCCTGCAAGTGAAACCCGTTTGCTCTTGCTATTCAAGCCAGACAAATAGAGATGGGACAGAGCAGTACATTTAGGAACAGCAGCAAGGCAAGTTTAACATAATTTTAGTGTCCATTTTAGAACTTGGAAAACTGAACGCACAGCATTAGTATTTAAAGAACCCATTCTGTTTTAGCTGAAAGAAGTGGGGAGAGCCCAAGCACTAGTCAAGGGCTTTGCCCAACAAGTATAAAAAGGCTAAACATAGTGTAGAGGGAAAAGTGCTGACTGCAATGTAACCTGCCCTTGGTCCTGCAGCAGGATGGGCACTGAGGAGAAACAAGCATGCTGGGAAAGAAGAGCATGAGCAGAAACACTCAGGGTAGCGTGGCTTTGCACAAGCCATGCAGTGAAGGCAAAGATGGTCTGGTCTGGATCTCACACCCCAGCTGACTGAGATGGAAACGACTCCTTTCCAGTCAACCGTTATACATGCCACTCAGCACCGACGCTTGCCCGTCACGCCTCCTGGCACACCGGGTGCTGTGCAACCAACCAAACAACTGCCCATGCGCCTGGGGCACTCACAGGGTGAGTCCAGAGCTACGCCCGCCCGTATCAAGGCATTAATGAAATGAACAAGCAAGTCTGATGCATATTGTAGCCATTCTAAGGATTTTTTAAAAGGAGCATGCAGAACAGTTTAATTTCAGCCTTACTTCATTCAAACTTTGTTAAAAGGTCAAAAAAAAGTTGCACATGTATACAGAAAATTTTGCCAAAAATATTCACCTTCTGGCAGGGCCAGCTGAGGGTTTGAAACATTGTGAGTAATGCAAACAAATTGTAACTGAGCCTACAACTACAGTGACTGAAGCTGTAACAGAGACTACGTGACTGTGCCAGCTCACAGCCACTAAGCAGGTGAGAAGGCTCCTGTCTGCTGTGCAAACCCTGCTCCCACCGTTACCCCTTTAGATTCCCCCCTCACCACCTTTCACTAAAAGCTGTTACACCACGTCATAAACGTAGAACATTTGTAGGATAGGATAGGAGATGGCATTCTGGTATTTATTTGTGCAGTCTGCAATGTTTGAATTTGATTTTGACCCACAGGTTCTGTCATACTACAAACAATATGACATGGTGGATTGGAGTTTGGGTTGAGTAAGGGCTGCGGGATGTAGCCAGTGACCCAGCCTGGCCTTCTCACCTTTGGTTTGGTCTCTAGGTAGAAAAGAACTGCGAACTGGTGCAAGATAATTATCTTTATGCAATAAAAGTATCTTCCTTCTCCTTTTGGTAAGAGATTTTTAGAAGAATACTCCTCACAGAAAAAAAAGGTATATATAGTATAAAACTAGTGCTCTAGAGATAAGAAAAGTTTCTTTAGTAGTTAAAACCAACAAAAACAAGTTAAATCTTTACAGACTTTAAATTCTTCCCAATTTCAGTACTTCCTGCTTTGCCTGCACTGCAGGCACTGATACTACTAAGCAGTAGCACCCATTTAGGATCAGGTATGCTTGTCTTAAGTGTTGTAAGCACCATCTTCTAACAACATTGAAAATTAATTGGAAGAGCTAATATACTCTGTTTTAAGAGGAAAAAAAAATTGTTTGCTTATTTCTGCATCACTGAAATATGAGACCAAGCCTAAATACTCCTTTAACAAATACATCATTTAAATATAGGTGTTCTCGTCTGAATCATATTAACATACAGAAATTTAGTTTTAGTGTATCAGCTTACCAAAGTTGCAGCAGCAAGATCTGGTCTAAATCACCAAATAATTTCCATTTCTGAGCCATCAATCTGTTTCATGATACCTAATGCACAGGAAAGCTTCTTAAAGTTTTTTGAGAGAAAGAGAAAGTTCTTGACTTGGGATGGGTCATGGGGAGTCCTGAGAGAAGATCCAAAGGAAAATAGATATAATTATTGTACTAAGGTTTGGCTTTTGACTTTTTTCTCCCAGCAGGAGCGAAGAAAAGAGGCCTGAATAATTTTTTTTTTTTTTTTCTGCTTAACACCAGATTTGTTGGTAAGGAAACTGGAATTTTATAAATAAAATAAAATAAAGTAAAATAAATCTAAAAAGACACAAAACTGATTGTGCATAAATCTAGTATTGAACTAGTGCACAAGCCAGTGTTTGCCATCTTTGCTATAACCCATTGTCATTAAAAAGTTTTCCTATTTGATAAGCAAGTGGTTGGTTTGTGCTAAATTCCAGGCCCACTTCACCTTTGGGTGTTGAAACAATGTGGATATCAAGCCATCTAGGTTGCTCCATACCATACAGTGCTAGAGTGTCTCAGTGTCTTTTGTCTTTCTTGCCTATATATATGCATTTGAGAAAGTTTTACACTCCTTCTTTCAAGTTTGGAAGAACACCGACATCCACCTTGCTGTGCAATGACAGCAGTAAATTAACAAGTGAGATTGATCTTTGGTGTACATGAGAAACAAGTATGTATCCTATTGCCCCAAACAGAAATATTTTAATACTACATTTCTCACTCCATCACTTAGTGTTACTCTTTGGAGTCCTGCTTTGCCAGAAACATGGTGGGATGAAAAGCAAGGTATCCAGGGACCATGGACTTCTCTTAAAGACCAAGTACATAAATGATTCATTCTGGAGAAACAGAAAGCACCTATCTGCACTGTCAAACCAAAGATGTGAGTTCACCCACTCTGGTGGTCTGCCAGGGCTTGCAGCGTGCACAGTATCTGGTTGCATCCCAGCACACACTTTAATCAGTCAGGAGAGAACAAGATTGAGTATCTTTGCCTTGTTTCTTACAGGGAATTTAAACCCTGTCGTTGCACTTTTTAGCGTCTTGCAAACTGCATAACGTGCTATTAGAATAAGCAGGTTTGTTTTGTTTTTTTTCCTTAGTGCCATGTTTCTTTGTATAAATACAAATATCAAGTGCCATACATGTTGTAGCACTGGTTTGTATTTGCACGGTAATTGCCTAAACAAATTATAGTGCATGAGTAAGCAGAAGAGGACTGGAGAGAGGACTCCTCACCTGGATTAAAATTTTCCATTACCTGCATGACATGTATTTATCCCTGTGCTTGCCTTAGAACAGATCTTGCTCACCCAAGAGCGTGACACTAAATCATTTGGTGCTATCAGTTTGCTGAGGTCCCCACATCACTGGCTATGTGGGAGCACTGGAAGTCAAGAAGCAGCTGACTACATCCATGATTGACAGCACCAGATATGCCAATTTCCACCTTACGCATTCATCTCAGTTTGCACAGGTTGAATTCACAGCTTTCACCTCCCAGCACTTATAGTTGTAACAACAGAGGTAAAAATACCACCAGGTCTACTAATTTCTTAAGCAGAGATGGGAAGGTGTCCTACCTAAATATAAGATGGTCTTCCAATCACCTCTGTTATTGCGCAAGGAGCAGAAGAGTTGGGAAGAAAGGCTTAAGGAAGAGAGATGGGAGCTACACAGAATGCTTCAGTTCTTCCACTACCACTTGGTCATTGCTGAGTTTGGGGCTACAGGTTTGGGGCTACAGCTGAAGGTCTAAAATGACTTGCAGCTAATTTTAACCCCAAGGTTTATGCCTCTAAGTCATGTTGGCCAATACTAACAGTGTCACCAATAAAGGCAACAATGTTCATACCACAGAAAAGAGGCCTTGAGTGACGATTCAATATTTCCCCTTACAATATTTTCAAAATTATTTTCAGCAGCATTTTACCTGTTTGAGTGCACTGTTTTACATCTCTCTAGAGCTGCATCAATAAAGACCTAATGTTCTACCTCTCCAAATGCCTCTCAGCTATTGAAAAAAACATAATATATATCACAAATAGTGAACTTTTAATGTTCTGTCTTGTCACTGGTTCACTCTCACTCCAGCCAACATTAACCTCCATTACTCTCTTGACACTGTTCTGTTATGAGGCTTCAAGTGTGCCTGCTGCTTCACTGTGTAGAGATACATAAAAAAAGAGACTAAGGGGAGGAATGATAGCTCTGTAGTGAGCATAAACACAGCCTTGGATGCAGGCAGAGTCAGGATTAGCAGATGCACACACACCCAGTCGCAATGCAGAAGGCAGCTTATGCAGCTGGGCTCATGCTGAGATCCTTTGCAAGATCAGCATCAAAGCATTCAAAACTCTGCCCTGAGTTTCGTCTTTTTGTTGGATTCAGCAATGAAACTTAAAGGTGAGAGCAGGGGAGCCCACAGGAGCTGTGAGGTTGTCACAGAAACTGGGTAGGTGACTAAAGTGGGTACACAGGTGATGGAGGGAGGCTGAAGAGCTGCAGGAGCTGGTGGAGCAGCCAGGGAGAAAAACTCCAGAGCCATAGGCAGGGAGATGGGTGGGGAACAATGAAAGGGAGAAAGAGAATTAACATCAAGCAGGCAGATCTAAAAACCATTTGGTCTCAAATGTGCTCTGACACCCTTGCTAAGAGAAGTAGAATGGTTCAGATGGCTGACTATACACCTAGGAATGCCCAAGGTATTCTCACCACATGGTACATGCAGTCCTAATGAAAGCCTGGGCCAGTTCATTATTAGCTCACTCCTGTAAAACATACAAGGTGCACTGACAAATTAATATTGCACCCTGAAGTTGGAGAATTTTCTGACATATAGTATTTGGTCTCTCAGTCCCCAAATTACTTTTACTTTATGCACTATACATTCAAACACATCTAAGGGAAGTTAAGCAAAACTACTACAACTTACTGAAAAGTCATATTCTCAGGTTGTCATCAGAGTGCCATGTTAAATCTTTGACTTGCTTAGAAAACTAGAAATGAGTTAAAAATGGATTCAGACTTAATCAGATACGGTGTTCCTGTTATAAAGGACAAACTTCAGATTGATGCACTAACATGAAAATACCAAATGTAGTATCTTTTTAAATTTTTCTTTTTTAAAAATATCCTCTTAAATGTGTTTCTTTTATCCCATTACTTGGCATAGTTAGCAATCACTGGTAGGCAGTATGCTCTGCTGTATCTTATTTCCCTTAAGGAAAAAGAAAAGGATCAGGGCCACTCATCTCTAATGGGGTTTTTTACAAAAGCAGTTTTGAGGAGTGAGGCTGCTTTCTCAATGCATGTTTTCCCACATTCCCCCTGCTTTTCCTGCTGTGAATGTTCTTCCAAATGGTTAGGCTGGCTCTGCTCTGCATCATTTGTTATCCCAGGTCTCTCCATGAATAATAGGCAACAGAGTGTAAAGTGCATAGGTTGCAAAGTGACTCTTCTTCCTTTATTAGTTACAGATGCAAGCAAGGAAACCCACAGTCTTCCATATTAAAGCCTATACCATCAGCAGAGCTGTTCCCATAAAGCTTCCTCTGAGTCTCAAGCAAGAAGGTCAACTATTGACCAGGAAATATCAAAGCAAAGTCCATACATGAAAGAAGTTCAGTCTCCTGATCCAGCCAGTTCCACATGGCTGTCTTTAGGAGACATATCCACAAGCTCAGACCTTCTTCCTTAGCCAGTCCTGAGTAGATCCCACTCTTGGAAACCACCTTCCACTTCCCCAGGTAAGAGGGTATGTACATTCTCCTCTTCATGAGTTTGGCAGAAAGACTCTCTGATTAGCCACTAAGGCAAGACCTCTTGACCAGGAACAGTGTATTCTCTTTTTTCTTCTGTAACTGGCTAGTTACAGATATAACTCTGTTATCACATGGGGATAAAAATACTTCTACCCAGCAGCCATCCCGCTGGATCCCTCCAGTCCCTTCACCACATAAGCCCAAAGTTATGGCTACCAGCACCAACCAAATAAAAAAAACCAGCACCTGACAGTTCATTAAATTATGTGGTGAAACAGCAACAGGATTTTATCTGCAGATAAACTTTAATCAAGTGTATAATTGCTGAGTTATGACCTCTGATATCTAAACCACACCTCCTGAAAACTTAATCTATGAAGGTCATGAAACAAAAAAGAAAACCCACAAAACTTGTACTGTATTACCTTTGGGACCATCTGACACCTTCAGCCACAGTCCCTTACCCACAGCCCTGGTTGAGTTTCTCTCTGTGAGTAGTCACAGGACGGATATATTGGATTCACCTTTTAGATCTTATTTGCTTTCAAGCCAGCTCAGCTGGAGTTGCACCAACAGAGTGTCTAAGCCTTCATGTGCCTTCATGGAACTTCCTCGGGTGCAGGTGCGCTCTCTGGGGATTATGCAGTCAATGACATAGCCATTCCAGTTCCGAGTTTAACCCTCTGAGGACTATATGATAGGCAGAATATCTACAGCCTTCACAGACAAACTTTTTGCCGTGCAGTCACTCATTTCACTTATAGGTAAAAAACCAAGAGAGCTAAGAGCTGGGCAAAAATTAATAAATGTCTTTTTTGGGATCCTCAGTACATCTGGGCAGTACAAGTCTTTCTGCTCCCCCATATTTGTGCTCACTTTTCCAGTCTGGTCATCGTGAGAACTTCTTCCCCTTTACTGGGTATTGCCATCCTCCTTCCTCTTTTAAACTTGCTCTTCAAGAGCTGTTAATGGTCTGTAGTTTGCTGGTACCCTCCATTGCCCAGGTAAGACAGCTCTATTGCTTATTACTCTTAAAGAAATATCTGTTTCTCAGACAGTCTCCATTTCCTGACATAAAATGGACAATTCAGTTTGCACTAAAAGTGACGGGGAGTTTGTAGAACGGAATAAATGCAAATTGCAGGGTTCCCTGGCTCACTGCAGCCAGGGCTCCCTTTGCAGCCTGGGTTAGAGCCATGTGTGTTTCCTTGCCCAATATGTAGCAAAGAAAAACTGCTCAGAGAACAATCACCTGGTGGTCAGTGTGCATTCTTTTTACCACCTCTGAGGAACACGAAACTGTGTCCACACAATTAAGGAAACCATGGCACATTCAGTATTATTCTGGTCCTACATCTCATGTTTGCCTATTTTATCTCTTAAAAATAATTATAACTACACATTCTATTTACTGCCATATTTGTTTTGTTTTATCAAACCTGTTTTTCTTGTTATGATAGCATGTGATCCATCAACTATTTAATACAACTAAGGAGAAAAACCCAGTAACTCTGCAAGTAAGGCTGTGCACACATTCCAAGGCTGTGATAATACAAGTCATGAGAGCTTTGCTTTTTTGAGAGAGTATACTTTTGTCAGAATGACTGGGTGTGGGTTAAAAATTAGTTTTGTAGTGTTTTTTGGACACAGCTTTTGATTCCCTTGTCTGCATTTTTAAGATAGGAAGGAAACTTCCCAGTGCCAAATGCTGCATTTAAACATGTGACTAATTACACCAGAGACAAGCAGTGCTACCGCTGACAGGAGGAACAAGTTCAGAGAATGAACACTTCCAGGATCACCACAGCATGCACATTTTGACAGCCTGATGGTATTTAAACTGCTTATTCTAGAAACTTTTTCCCGAAGTTCCCTTATTAGGCAACTTGAAGTGACTGTTTCACTTGATTAAAGATCTCCCATTTGCTTTCCAATACAGTTTGGAGCAAGGAAATTAGACCCACTCATGCCGACCTCCAAGGTGCAGATCTCCTGAGTTGCAGTACTGGTGGATTTCCAAAATAACTCTACATCCCATCTCATCCTGAGGTCTCTTGCATGCATAATGGATCAAGAGGTATATTTAAGTGGTTTTGTCTCTGCTGAATGCATTCAGCATAGTACCTGCATAATAATTTCAAGGTCTACCATTTGTTGTTTAAACTGATGAGGCCTTACTTAAGGTTGTGTTTCAGAATTACATAACAGTTCCATGGTTTTGTTTCCTTTCCTTCCTGGTCTTTGCATGCCAGGTATTTTTGTCTGCTTTTCCTGCTGGCTATTGCATGCCAACTAACTTATTGCTGTGGCACAGAATATAACCCATCTCTCACAAGCATTTTTTAACATAGTCTGAGCTGAATGTTGAATGAAGCCATGCCTTATGTAGAGGAGATTTAATTATTCTTCAGTCTGTGGAAGAAGGGAGTAGGGCCAGGATGAGGAGGACCGGGCTGTCAGGAAGATAGCTGGAGGGAATCAGAATATATCATTACCTAAGGGAGTGGTATCCTCAGTCTTCATCTACTTTAATTCTCTTACCAGACACATCAAATGACAGTGCTGTAGGGCTTAAAAAAATTGGGGCAAAGCTGGGGCAGTGGGTGGTTGGTAATGACAGCCTGTCTAAATGTCTGAGTGGCAGACAAGTGGAAAGAAAGAAGTTTGTGGTAAGGGCTAGCTGAGGTGGAGTGATAATGCATTTGTTTTTTATCTGCTTTCTTTCCTGATCAGGGTTTGGCAGCTGGTTAAGCTGGCTAGCTCTACATGATCTTCACAATGCTGTTTATTAATTTTTTTGCTAAGAAAATTGAAATTTGGCAATTATCTCAGCTTGCCCACAACTGATTGTTATTGCATGGAGCACAGGAATGAATGACTTGAATGGCTCTTGCTTTATTGACAGAAGCAAGAGGCAGTCACAGTCTAATTTCTTTCCACACCTCCTACAACAGACCCAAGTTAGGAGTCTGCTGCAGATGGAATTACTTGGGGTAGAGGAAGAGCTCTCCAGGAGGGGATGTAGCTGCAGTTCTGCCAGTCTCTCCTTCCTATGAAAAAAACATGTCTGTTCCATGTCTGCCTCACTATTTACACATGAAAATCTATTTCCTACTCCCTAGGCAAATGTGACATGTGTTCCTCTAGCTCATTCAGCTCTTGTGGCACATGCATATGTACTTGGCACAATAGCCACAAGTAACCTGCAGAACCCCTGCTGATCCCACGCCAAGCCCTGTGAGGCACAGGTAGGAGCCCTGGCACTTCCCACTGATTCTCATGAAGAGATGAAGTGTCTCATCAGCCCAGGACTCCTCTGTCCTGCTCAGACTTGGCGATAACGATGAGCTGGCAAGTGAGGGGTAGTACAGTGCTACCCCATCATTTTAGCATAGAAGACAATTCCTGACTTAAAAAGCTTTTCCATTTCTAGTGAAAGAGAGCAGATGGAAAGGTGAGGAGTACACACATGGAAGGGTGGGGTTGGTCTTTGTCATGGTTTTAGCAGGGATAGTTGATTTTCTTCACTGTAGCTGGTATAGTGCTGTGTTTTAGACTTAATATGAAAAGAATGTGATAACACACTGATGTTTTTAGTTGTGGCTAGGTAGCGCTTACACTAGTCAAGGACTTTTCCAGCTTCCCATGCTCTGCCAGGTGCACAAGAAGCCGGGAGGGGAGGGGATACAACCAAGAGAGCTGATCTGAATTGGCCAAAGGGTATTCCATATCATGTGACATCATGAATTGGCCGGGCGAAGGAGCGATCGCGGCTCAGGGACTGGCGGTGTCGGTCAGTGGGTGGTGAGCGGTTGCAGCTCTTGTGGGTTTTTTTCTGTTGGGTTTTTTTTCCCCCCTTTTCCCTCTTTTCCCTGGGTTTCGTTTCTCTCTCTTGTTATTTCTTTTTATTATATTATCATTATCATTAATATTATCATTACCATTACTATTCTTACTATTTTATTTTAATTATTAATCTGTTCTTATCTCAACCCATGAGTTTTCTTGCTTTTGGTCCTCCGATTCTCTCCCCCATCCCACAGGGGTGGGGGGAGTGAGCGAGCGGCTGGGTGGTGCTTAGTTGCTGACTGGGGCTAAACCACAACAGTCTTACTCAGCTATGTGTATTTAAAAGTTAGGCTTTTAGTTGGGGTAGTCATAAGCCTCCACCTATAAACAAAGGAGAGAAAAAGGCACTTCCAGAGACACATTCAGGCCACCTGAGACAGATATCTAAAGACAGCACCTCTGGCAGGTGATTCATCCCATCCAGCACTTTCTCCACAGACTAGAGAGGGAGTCTAGACAACTGTGTGTCTAACCTTCAGATTGCAAAAACTAGGTTAGATGAGTTTGATGTAATACAGATAAAAATAAACATGGGCATGAGAGTTTCCTTTGGATACCATCCCCCAGATGTTCTTCTACAAAGTTAATGTTGTTGATTTTTTCTTTTTTAATGTTAACTATTATCTGAAGCCCAATATTTATTTAGTAGTGAAACAGGTCAAACCAGCTATTATAGATCTGCCTGTTGATTAACTGCAGTTTTGTTACCACATAAGACAACAAATGCACCATTCCCATACTGTGCCATGGTAGCCTTTTAATCAAAGTCTATTACAGATATCATAAAGCCCATGACATCCCAGGGGAAGACTCTCAAAGGTTTCTCTCTTCCACTCCCTGCTGTTTAAGCAGACAACAAAGAATTGCTCAGATGTAAAGGTGGCTGGCCATATATATATATATATATATGGTATATAACATATAGACTCTTTGAACTTACCCACCACTCCAGATTTCCAAATTACTTGACTGTGATGGTAGTCAGCAAGCAATCCCTTACCAACAAACTGTTTGTAAAAAGCTCACCACCAAGAGTCCTAATTTCTGCTCTCTTGATTACACATCAGGTGACACTGCATCTATTCCCTGAATAGATGCAAGAACGCAAACAGAGTAAGATCCACATTTCTTTCCTGATCTAGGACCACAACAAACTAATGTCATGAAAAGACCAAAAAGCAAAACAAAGAGCAAAATGACATATCCTGCCCTAAATGCCTTACAGTCGTAATATAAAAAAGAGACAATAAGCAAGCACAGAGGGGAGTACAAGAAAAATGGCAGTAATGGACAGCTTGTCAGGCAGTACACATTGCACATCTGCAGCCTAGCTTATTCAGGCCTCTGCAAACGTCATGGAAGAAAAGAGCTTGATGGAGACAAGCTGGCATTCTGCAGAGGCTTGCAGAGGGCTCCAGAGCACCAGGGCAACAGGGGCTTTCTCAAAGCCAAACATAAAATTCTCTAGTCCTTCAGAGAAAGGAGAATGTTCAGCAGAGTGATTTGAAAATGGCATCTTTTGTTGCCCAGAGTAAGACTGTCAATTCTCAGCAAAGGATAGAATTTAAAACATATCCTTCTTTCCTTGGAACTGCTATTGTCCAGCTTTGGCAGCTCCCCACTCAGCTGCCTTCCACAAATCCCACTCCAAGGTGCCAAATTTCCAGCATACCCCTGGATCAGATTTGGATGTTAGAAATGCCATTGGGTGCTTACAGCTCAGGAACTATGACCCTCAGCATTATAAAGTCCAAGTCTATCTTGGCTATAGACCAAAGACACTGAAGAGCCTCATAGAAAGAGAAATAGAGGCTGTTCACATATGTTTTAGCTAGCTGTAGGACATCTTTTTCTAGGCTGCCTCAGATCATGCCCTGCCAGTTTCCAATCTGCAGCACACTGGATGCTCGGCCCACCCCTTTCTAGAGAAAAGAAAAAAGACTCCAATTTTACAAGATCCATAGGGCAGGTGCTACATCAAGAATAAGGGGCAAAGGTCTACAGAATTCAAGCAAGCCATACTGCTGAGTGCAATGGACCCTGGAGGAATCTCTTAGAGCAGACCATCGCTGAAACAGGGAGGTTTAGGTTTAGAGAGGAAAGATGTTATGATTAGCCTGGCTGCTTTCCATTACTCCATACTTGCAGCATGGTGGGGAGAAACTGTAGCTCATTACCCTACTTCATTAGCCCTACCTGCTTGCTTCCTGTCCTTCATGGCCTAGCAGCATTGGTGGCTTAGGCTGGAGGAGTGGGAGCAAGGTGCTAGTGGCTCATGAGGGGCTCATATGATTTTTACAGACTTGGTGGAAGGGTTTATTTGCTTCACATCTAGCTTAGTATTAAATCTTTGCAGTAATCAGAGAACATGAAAATATTTGTCCACAATATCTCTTTCATATTTGAGCAAATGTTTGTACATCTCCTCATTGCCTTTAACCTGTCTTTAGGTATGTATTGCTCAGCAGTAACATCTCTCTGTGATTGATTGATTGATTGATTGATTTATCTATTTATTTATTTACATGATAGGATTTATATCCCACAGGGGCCCATATTGCCCAGTTCAAATCAATATGTTCAAGGCAAAAGCCAGGGAAACAGGAGGTTGTGCTTAAAATATAACTTGTAAGTCACCCACAGAGTGGGAAAGGATCCAGCATGAAGGTATTCTGTTCTGTCCTTCATTCCCAAATGGAGATAAGCTTTTAAATCAAGGAAACCCATTGTATGTCCACAATAACAGGAGGCAAATTATATTACCAGCTTCCAAAATGAGAAAACGTTTTCAATAGAACCATAATGCACAGGCCCATGCATTAGTCTTGGTCCCAAATAAATTTGATATTGAGGACTTTGGTGACCTGTGAGTGGCTGCTGGCACTGACTGTGCCTGATGAGAGTTGCATCCTTCTGGCTCAGTCTATCACCCCGCAAAGGTGGTGCTTGATCGCCACTGTGGCAGTGTGACCCAGGGCCACTGTTCAAGGGCAGTGGCATCTATTTTATCTTAGCCTCGGTGTCTGAGGGAATTCCATGTTGCTAGTCCCTTCTGCCTTTTATCTTTGCAGTGAAATGAAACACATATTCCAGTAATTAAAAAAACCACATTCTTAGAGCATTCACATGTGCGTTCTTCTTTCAACATTGCACTGCCCAAATGTGCAAAGCCAGCCCTATCTGTTAAAAAGGGGTGTTAAAGACTTAGAAAAGCATATAATTTTCCAAAGCCATAGACCAAAAAGCCAGCAGACCATAGTCTGCAAGATGAGAACCTCTTCAAGGCACATGTAGTGACTTATTCAGGAATAAGCAAACTCTGCTTTCTCCTGTTGTTCTTTGGTTTGCACAAAATAAACATTCCAGACTGATACACATCATACACAAAGGCCCATTTCTGGCTTAGGGCTCTAGGGACTGTATTGTGTTTTGTTTGGTCCTAGACCTGAAAACAAAAGGCTTCAATTAGAGGTATTACTCATTTTCTGAGCAGTAGCAAAAACAATCTCCATTTTAAAAATGGCATTCAGGTGTATTCCACTTCTTCAGGAAAAGGGTAGGTACTAAGCTTTTGCTGCAGTGTACTCCCTCCTCATTTGTGCTAGCACCCCAGTTTGCTGGGCTGCACTGTCAGCCAGGGTAGGGGACTGACATGGCTTAAATCTTGCTCCCTTTTCTGTCAGAGCACACAGACTTAGAGATGAGCCTCTTCACTTTCTGGAGGGCTTCAATGAAAGGACAATTCATTCACTGGCTGCTGGCCCTCAGCCGCAGATTTGGTCATCCATTTGGGCCAAATACTCCCCTTTGGCATGGCCTAACGTGGTCACACAATGCCTTCAGTGGTAATCCTACCCACTGAGCTGAGAGCACAATTTAGCTGTTAAAGCTCACACAAATCCTGATGCAAAATCTTTCCTTTGTTCTTTGTTATCTCAGAAAGAATTTCAGCCTCCCTTGCAGCTGTTATTTTTATCCAACAATAACAATACTTTTGTGGTCTTTACAAAAAATTAATATCTGCAAAAACCCTCTTAATATAGCACTGTACAGCATTTAAAGTATCATTTCTCTTGCATTACTACTTTTAGGCATCACACTTACTCCATGGGTTGACTTTTTATGTGTTGATTTAGGTAGCTGCATTTCCTGTTGCAGGGATGAAAATAACACATATATTTTTAAAAACCACTGTCCAACTTCCAGTGGACAAAATTGTGTCCCAAATGGCACAGGACCAGGCTCTCATTCCTCTTCTGGTATTGAATATTTTACTGTGCAAGTTCTCCTACTGAATCAGTGAAACTATCTGTGGAATAAGGCACCATTTGGGAATAGTGAGGATACTGACATTTAACACTTAATTGCAGCAGTGCCTCTGTAACTCTAGCCATGTACCAAACCCAATGCATTGCCTGAACACTAAACAAATTAGCAAACAAACAATAAATGCGCCCTCATCATTAAGTGCATGCTTTTTACTTAAATGGGCAACAAACTAAATACGAGTTCTTGGATTACTATTTTCCAGATAAAACATCTCCTATGTTTCTATTTTATATAAAGATTTAATTAAATATTTAATTTTAAAGAATTATTATGCAGAAAAATTAAAGTCAGTTTATATGCTCTGCTCTTCCAAGATGCTTAAAATATCGTTAAGATATGGAGATAATATATGGATAAGATTTGGAGTTTTAAATGAGGTATTACCAGTTTCTGAAGATTATACACACACACATATTCAGGCTCACAATAATGTAGAATATCTTGTTCTAGGGCATCACCATGGTTCAGATGTATTATCCTTGTCCAATTGAAACAATATTTTTGGTTGCTGATGATATGTGCTGGCAACAAAGGTGGCTGGAAGATCAGTAATCTTATGTAGCTGCTAGAAACACTCCACAGGCTGCACAGGGTTCTAAACTCCTTGCTGCTCACATCTGGAGGTCCTCGGTGGGGCAAATACCTCACAGGAGCCCACAGAGAGGGCCAGGGCAATTGAGCAACAAGAGCAGGGGAGAGAAGTGATATGCAGAGAAAGGAAGGCAAAAGGACATTCTCACAGCATCTGCTGTTGGCTTGTATATCTGTGACCAGCTTGGAAAAAAACGTCCAGCCATTCAATGTAAGACTGAATTTGACAAGGGGTGTCCCAAGACTTTTGTCATTCATAATGATATGCCTCACATTTTGAAGGAGTAGAGATTTTACATTCGACCAAAAGTGTTCTGCATGTAAAGTAATTCTGTTGGAAACAGATTATCTGTTCTTAAATTTCAAAAGGGCTTTGGGAGTATTACAAAGCTCTTCTTCAAGTGCAAGTCAGGTTCCTCACCCATCTTATTGAAGGGAGCAGAACTGCTTACTACATGCACTTCAGCCAGTGGGCTTTTGCTTAAGATGAGTAGAAAGCGTGAAGTACAATGAGGAGCATGGGAGTCCTTTGCTTTAGTAGTCACCCATTTGCCCTGTCCTGAAGGTGTGTTTTTCATTCAATGATGTTTCAGAGAATGGAAAGATACTGACTTTATTTTTGATGGTCAGTATGACCATTTGGGGTTTTTCTCTCTGAAAAAAAGTAAAAAAAAAAAAAGAGAATTCTTAAAAGAAGATTAAGTTCATGGTACGTAGGCTTATACTTAGAGAACATAATATTTTTCACTACAAAAGTCTGGACAAAAACAGAAACACTTTTGCAAAAATACCTTATGGACACCATAGAAAAACTAAGTAGTAATTGTCATATGACATTGAAAGAGAGAGATAAAATATCTTGACGTTTAAAAAAAGACCTCTTTATGGGTGCATTTTGCTTTCTGGGATTCTAAATCTGCTCTGCCACTTCCCATTCTGTCAGCTGGACTGTAATCTATTCAGGACAAGAAGAATATGTATCATGATTCAGGGTGAACTCTATTCATAGTAATTAACAATGGAACAGAAGGGTACCATTGAAGGAGGACATTTTCTCAGTAGGATGTGTCTTTAGCAGGAACTGTATGGTTCTTTTCGGGAGAACAATTGTACAGAGAAAGATGGGACTTGAAGGCAAGCCTGGCATCCGGCACTAAATCTTAAGTGCAGAAGATAGGCAGCTCTGCTGCACAGAGCTCCATGGTGTGCAGCCTGGCAAAGCAGCATTTACTACACAGATCAGTAATGGAGATGCAACAGTGAAGAGTGTATGCTAATAACCCAAGTTCCTGTTAAGACTTGGTTATAATAAAGGCAGAAATCCCCCCATCTCACCTAGCTGTATAAAAACTAGGCATCCCATCCAAAGTAGTCATCTTGACTCTTTTTCTGTTCTGAGTGGTGAGAGACAAACACTCCAGAGGGTGATTTAACCTTCCTCTTATGGATGCATGCCCTTGGATAACAGTACTCGCCTTCTGAACAAAATTCTGAATAGAGGCAGGTTACAGTCTTAACACCTTGCCTCTCTCAGAGATTTTAGCAATTCCCAGTTAAAAATGGCAGCACTGCCACAGTGGTAGAAGCATCTGTGAGAATGCTGAAGAAAACAACATTTTTGGCTACTAGTCATGTGAACCTGCTTCGGGATGTTGTAGGGAACATGATAATGAAAATGCCAGTGGTTTCCAGAGCCCAACCTATACCCATATTCCCTCTGGGACTAGCCAAAAGGGAGCTGTGTTGGCAGCAAGAACAGCAAGCTATATTTGCCACACAGCATGAAAGGGCAGGATGACAACTCTCCAGCTAGCTCCAGCTAGCTACAGAAATTAACATTCTCCATTAATGGAGCGAATGGCAACACAACAGACACAGCAAATTTGCCAAAGAATTCATTATAGTGGATTACTGTGGTGTGGATTGCACTGCTATATAACAATCCTTTTGTTAGGTTTAAACTGCACATGCCTACATGAGAGGTTTGATCAAATGTTTCATTGTTTTAAATTTTCATCTAAAGATGAGATTGCAATACAGATATTGCCTTTTGTTTCCAAAAAAAAGAATCTATCTCTTGACAGAGAGGGCATATTGCCTCCTTTGCCATCAGTATGTAGAAGCTACACTACAAGGGAATTCCTAGTGAGGTCCTTTTTGCATACACCAGCCATATTTTCTTCTTAGATGTATCTATTAACCTGGTTTTGCTCCACTGAAGTCGGTGAAATAATTCCAGCTTTTCACTGATGCAGAAGAGATCAGAATCTGCTGGCTGTGACATTAGCCTTCAAATTGCCTGTTCAAGCAAGTCCCACATCATTAAGTAGGTTTTTTTTAGACAGAACAAACTACACTGCAGAAGGAGGAGGTGGCTTTGCAGTTAAAACTCCCGCACTGGTTTAAGGCCACTTCGTGCTACTGCTTAGGAGATTTAAGGGATAAACAGCTGTACTAAGTTTGTATCTCTGGATGACTCAGACTGGGAGACTCAGGAGCCCAAGGGCTGGCTTTATCATCCCTTTTTGTACACAGCGTGTGGGCACGGAGGGACTGATCCCTTGGTGGAACACAGATCCCTCCACACTGTAACCATACAAAAAGGTTAGAGCTGTCCTGAATGAAGTGCACAGTTAGTGTCTGGACTACAAAATCCTCTCTAGAGAATGTAATTCTATTCTGCTGTGTAACCTAAATCTGTAATGTAAATTCAAGTGGAACAGTTTAGTGTAAATGTGTCTTTACATAAGCATATGCCTGGGTATGGTCCAGTTTTAATATACCATTGATCAATCACCAATAAGAAACAAAAACTGGCATCTGGTGGCCCCATAATTTCAGAGATGCTATAATCAGAACAAAAGAGGTTATTTGGAGAGCTTCAAAGAATCTTTCCCATTCCAGAATCAGATCTCTTGCCAATATCTCAGCTCCTCCTCTGAATAATAATGCTGAAGCTTTATTAGTTAATCAATAAGGCATGATACAGGGTACGGTTATCATAAGATAGTCACACCCTGGAGCCTCTAATCAGATTGGGGTGAGATTATCTTTTGATAAGCACACCCTCAGGGACTGGCTCATTTCTATTATGAGAAAATTTTATCATTGGGGAAAATGTGCATTTTGGCTGTAAAAAACCAAAAATGGTAGTTTAGAATTAGCAGCCATTTCTCCCAAGCTGAAAAATCGGATTTCCTTTTGGAATGCTCCAGGGATATTCCTCACTCTCCATGCTCTTTTAAAGCAAAAAATAATTTCTAAACAGGTGACATGCTTGTGAGTCAGTTTTAACCTACCATATATATTGATATAGATACATATATAGAGACACAGAGAGACATACATGCACCACACAGGCACACAGGAAAACAATATCCAATGACAAGTTTGCTGTCCAAAGTTTCATTGTTGCTGATAGAAGTTTCATTTAAAGAAAAAAAAAAAAAAAAGAAAATAGCACATTGCACTGAACCAGGAAATAACCTTTTCAAATTATAGTGATCAGAACTAACAAGCACACTTGGGTGTGTAAACTGAAAAAGTACACGTACACTCTGTTTTTATAAACAAACTCAGTGTAGACACTTCTACATATTTTGGAAGTGTTTTCTATGAGTGTTCATACGAAGTATTAATGAAAAAGAAGTCTCAAATTTACAAGTAAAGATGATGGAAAAAAGCAATTTTTAGATGCTTATGAACAAATTTTGTATGAAATGTGTGTGCACACAATCAATCCATGATCAGTAGTGACAGAATTCAATGATTTTGCTGAGTAAAAGTAACATAGTAACACCTCAAATAACAATAATTTCAGAGCTTCACACTTAACCTAGTACTTTTTATCATTGGAGCTCACCTCTGTGTTTGCCCCCCACCCTGCTCTGACAGACTAGGAAAGGAAGGCACAAAGAGATGAAATAACAAGTCCCAACTTACCCAAGAGCCCAATGACAGAGCCAGAAGCAGTATCATGGTTTCAATATGGAGCAAGTTTCTATGCTATGACTTGCTATGTGCCTGAGAAGGTCCAGTTACTAAACTGAGCCCATCTTAGAGCTCTTGTTTATGCCTACTCAGGTGAAAAAGTTCCACTCATGAGAGAACGTAAACTGCCTTTCTGGAGAACCACTGAATCTGAGCCTTACTGCAGAAAGCAAAGAGCACAGGAGGTGATAGATGACCTTTCGAAGAAGACCCAGCTGATAAGAAGCCTCCAAATTGACAGCTGTTTCACAGCCTGAATTCCTACTTCCACTGTGTTCTTCAGTGCTCACCTCCATCCTCTCTGCTGGTTATGATTTTTCTCAACTTTGTCTGCCTTTCATAGGAAGGTTACTTCTTCTACCATAAAATGAAGGAAGATATTTTTACAAGGTGATTTTTCTTGCTGTTTCCTTCAGCACACACACCTTTCACAACTCTATTTGCTGCCATTATTCTTAGCCATAGCTGTCTCTACAGTCTGATAGCACAAGATTTTGTGTTCACTTAGAGATCAGAACAACTACTCAAGCTACTGCAACTAAGGACTTTTGTTGATCTACCAGGACAACACTTTTTCCCTATGTATTTCAACATGGAGCTGTTTCAATTATTCTGGTATTGTATTCTGGTATTTGTGAATAGAGGAGGACTTTTAGGAGATGTGATGGTGGGTGGCTGTCTTGGCCACAGTGATCATGAAATGGTTGAGTTTAACATTTTCACTGTAATGAGAAAAAAGGACAGCAGAGTTGCTACCCTGGAATTCAGGAGAGCAAATGTGAAGATATTCAGGGAGCTATTTAGCAGTGTTCCCTGAGAATCTGCTTGTGAGGGCTTAGGAGTCCACGAGTGTTGGTCAGTCTTTAAGAAGTACCTTTTAGAAGCACAGGAGCTGGCAATTCCACTGTGTCAGATGTCAAGCAAGTGGGGCAGAAGACCACCTTGGCTGAACAGGGAAATCCTTGTGGAGCTCAAGAGGAAAACCAAATTGTATCATCTCTGGAAGCCAGGTCAGGCTTTGCAGGAAGAGTACAGAGCCGTGGTTCCTATATGCAGGGAGAAGACATGAAAGGTCAAAGCTCAGCTAGAGCTGAAACTGGCCAGTGTTGCGTCAGGCAACAAGAGAGGCTTTTTTAAGACCATTAATAGCAAGAGGAGGTCTGAAGAAAACATTGGACCAATACTTGCTGAAGACGGTCATCTGACTAATAAGGATGAAGAAAAAACAGAGGCACTGAATGCTTTTTTGGCATCAGTCTTTAGTAATACTGGTAAACCTGGGGCTGCCCGGTCCCCCGAATCGGAGGACCGTAAGTGTGGGAACAGTGACTTTCCATTTGCGGACACTGAAACTGCAAGGGACCAGCTGTATCTGCTGAAAGTTCACAAGTTCATGGGGCCTGATGGGATTCTTCCCAGAGACGCTGAATGAGCTAGTGGATGTTACAGCAGAACCCCTCTCGATCATCTGCCAAAGGTCTTGGGACTCTGGCGAGTTCCCTGCTGACTGGAAGCTAGCCAACGTTTCCAATTTACAAGAAGAGTGTGAGGGAAGACCCAGGGAACTACAGACCTGTT
>WEKW01008625.1:5744-22608 GCA_013389905.1 Sula dactylatra
AATACCAGATATGTTAGTGGGCTGAACCTCCACAGAAGACTGACTGCAGTATTCTGAGGGATGTTGTATCTCTGTGATCTCTCTACATGTCTTCTGCTCAACAGAAATGTAGCAGTACAACTTTCTTGGCACCCTCCCTTGAACTGGAAAGCAGACTGTGATTTTGCCATGTCTGTATGCAATGTGTAGTATATACCCACATATAAATTTACAAACCTACATATACATGTACTGAAGCTGGCTAAAATCTCCAATTTTCAGAAAATAAATATCAACAACTATATTTCTTTAAGAATTGGGAAAAACATTTGAAAAATCTTGCCTGGGTTATGAATATTCACCCATAAAATATTGTGTTAAAACTTCTGTACTATTAATGGCTAATTGCTGAAGACAGGAGAGGAAATTTAAGATAAGACTGCAGAGTCAATATTTTTCTAAGTGAAGCAGATGAGACCTAGAGTTTCCATCTAATGAACTTAACTTAAAAATCTGGAGTAAAATAAAGCCTGGAACAAACAATGCCTGTCTAAAGAAAATAACTTTGAAATTGTATTTAAAAGTGGACCTAAAATGGGTAAGTTAGTTAAAATGAAAAAATACTGGATCTAAAACACATTGCAAGGAGTTTTAAATATAAATAAAATACCAATATATTTAATTATATGCAATTAAAATACATTTCAACCCCGAAGCAACATTTGTTTTAAAAGACTATTTACAGAAAAATAAGAAATTATAATGAATTCTAAAGACTCCAGTGGCATAATTTAAAAACAATGTAGTGAATTTATTAAATTTGACATGGAAGATGAATATAATTAAACAGGAAAATGCTCATTTTGATTTGAGACTTTCTTTCAGAAGCCATGTATCACTGGTGTAGGGCAATTTTTCTTTTTAGCATGTTTACAGGAAAAGTACAAATACATTTAGTGGCAATGGCATCAGTTTCACTTAAACAATGTCAACAAAGACATATTTAGTGTTAGCTAACGAAAGTAGGCTAATTGGCATTGTACTGACTCTATTTGTTGGAAATGCATTAAGGAACAGCAAAGCAAGATGTACAATACGTACAATAGGTAGAAACGGATTCAAAATAACCTGGGCCCCACTGTTATCCATGTTAAGTATCTAAATGAAATATGCTAGTATAGTGTATAATTCAAAATTTGTCTCCTATGTAGAACATAGGAAGAATTTTGAAATCACAATGAATCACAGAATCATAGAACAGCCCAGTCTGGAAGGGATCTTGGAAGATCATTTGGTCCAACCTTTTGTGGGAAAGAAAGCCTCAATGAGATTATCTAGCACTCTGTCCAATTGCATCTTAAAATCTTCCAGTGATAGCCACTTTACCATGTCCCTGGGAAGTTTGTTCAGCTGTTTGGTTATTCTTACTGTAAAAAATTTCTTTCTTATATCGAGATGAAATATCTCCTGGAAAAAGTTGTACTCATTGCCCCTTGTCTTCATGTGGCTTCTTGTGAAGAGAGACCCTCCATCTTCTTTGTAGCTTCCCTTTAAGTACTGGAATACTGTGATGAGGTCCCCCTGAGCCTTTTCTTCTCCAGGGAGAAGAGACCTAACTCCTTCTGTCTTTCCTCATAGGGCAGGATTTCCAATCTTTTGATTATATTTGTGGTCTTCCTTTGAAGCTTCTCCAGTCTGTCTGTGTCTTTTTTGAATTGTGGGGACCAGAACCGGACACAGTACTCCAGGTGTGGCCTGACAAGTGCCGAGTAGAGTGGGACGATCACATCTCTATCTTTGCTAGTGAACCTGATAACAAGGCCTCATTTTTCAGAATGCAGGAAGATTGAGAAGACATTAGGAGACAAGGTTTTTGTGCATCTATCTGATATGTTAAGAGTGGAAGAATATAAAAATCAAAGAAACCTGGAAATGTAGAGACTTTAATAAAATCGTAGGATTTACCTTTTGATTTACTAATATACAGAATCAATGCTATTCTTGTATATTGAACTATTCAACCTTGCTGGCTATGCAAAAAGTTGTCAGTGTTACAGTGTACCCTGAAGTAATTTATTTACGTCTATGGAGTGACACAAAATACAAATGAAATGTTACATAGTTTAGCAGGATGTGCTGTAATTCTCTTGCTGTGTTTTAGAAACAATGCAAAAAAATATTCATGGCAGGAAATTGCTAACTAGTCATTGTTTGAACTGTGTGTCCTTAGAATGATTTATATTTAATAGAATCAAATAAAACTTTCTTTTTCTATTTAATATTTAATGATAACAGTAAACAAATGCTTATATTTATACTTCACATCTATATATAGATATGTATCTCTGTAGATTTACACAGACAGGCATAGGTACCTGATACTTCTGAAGTATTCTGTATCAAATATTGGTTTTCTTAAACTTTAAAGCCTTGTGCACTTGGGATCTTTCAGAAAAGAATTAGTTCAAATTAACTTTCACAGTATATTAATTAAACCACACTATTTTTTTTAATATTTTTAATAATGGATTACTTAGGTCACTTCATAAATTTAGATAAATCCTATCTCTTTTGATATGAGCTTAATCTGGTTTAAGTAATCCACTTTAAATTCACAGTCTTATTTTGGATTTATTTTCCTGAGGCTCCCTATGTAACCACATCCAAGACCAACATCTAGAGTAAACTCTTTATAGCATGGATGGGGATAACTGTGTTAGTTTTAATCCAATGCAATTAATATAGCAGTTTTTAGCTATATTTTCTCCTGCAAAGTATGAGTAAAATTGGTAAAAGTGTATAGTCCATTACAATTTTGGTTACAAAAGACTCATTTACTAAGAAATTCATAGTTAATACTACACTGTTATTGTAAAGTGAGCATAAAGTTCAGTCTCATTAAAATTTTACAGAAGAGAAGTATCATGTATTCTAAATTTGTTTCATATTTGGAGGTAACTTTCAGGTGCTTAAAATGGTACTCAAAATTTCTACAGATCTCAGGTACATTTAGCCATAGCAGTCATATTGTGAAAATTTCAGATTTTGCATATCACTAAATCCTACTACAATTTAATCAAATATTAAAATAAAGAACCTTAGAAAATACTTATTTAACAAGAATAAAAATCTGGTTTTCCCAGTTACTTTAGTAAATCCAATTAACCACTGCTATTGTTTGCATGTTTTTCATTCATGTACAGTACTGAGACTGATTATTGTTCACAAATGTTCCCTAGAGAGGATGCTATTCTAAAAATAGGTAAAGGAAGTTAAGATGCTTCTGGTAAATCATCTGTGACCATCTGCTCAGACAGTTTTTGTAGTTTTCCAGTTTCTGAATCCTGATTCAGTCCTATTTTCTCAATAATTATTCCTCTATCAAAATCCCCATGCTACTAAATGTCCCAAGCTTTCTTCCTTGCTCTGGTTGCTAGATGCAACTTTCTGCAAGAGGATTTTGCATTCTGGCCATCTTGCCCCTATAATGAGGGCTTTAACTTTTCTTCATTTCAGCATTATTTAGCTGCCATTGATTATTATATCGGACTTCTAGCTGCTGGTCCAGAAGGTGCAGCTCTTGTGTCTCTGTGTGTCAGTTTTTCTGAGAGTCATGGATGCCTTGGATGCTTAGAAAATTTCATTTGGCAGTAGATGAATATGCTTGAGCAGCTAAATATATACCTTGGAAAATAAGATTATCCCAGCAATTTAGACAAAAAATTCAGAATGAGACAGAAACCATATATGCTCATTTATGCTCATGTGAGCTCTGAAACTCTATATTCTCATTTCTCTTTATTGACTACAATGGGAGATTAGGGTGGCTACCTGAGATTTAGATATCTAACCTCAGGTACTTTAGATTTCGTACATGAATTCTATTTCCACCTTCAAAATGAATGCTGAACTAATTTAGCTACTCTAAAATTACATTCAAAATAGACATTGAAATATACCAGGATATTCAGAAAGCCAGAATACTATTCACAAGCTGACATAGTTATAAACCCCAGTTTGTCACACTACTCACATTGTTTATAATGTTTTACATTGTTACAATGTTTTATGTTCCTCAGTATTGTGACAAAAGCCTGCAGAAGAAAAAAAAACCCGAAACCCCTAAAAATGAAGAAAGAGAAGCCTTAGGGAGAGTTGGCATGGAATAGCATAATCATCACAAGATCTTTTTGACCCTTAACCTTTTCTTTGTTGGGTCAACCTAAAAGTTATTTATAGTGGTATCATATTGTACAGTTTGGAAAGGAGTTATGTTCAGATGTGTGACACATTGCAATCAGATTTTTGAAGCTGGCTTTGCTACCTCTAGAGGTGTACTTTCCCTGATGAAACAGACATTTCTGAGGCATCACTGTTTCCTCAGGAAGCTGAAGAACTGACAAAACAATGATATGTGCCACAAACCTCCTTTATGGTCTATAGGGTGGTCCTTTGAAACCATTTTCTTCATGATACAGTAGACAAATTTTTTGACTTCACTGTGTCATATCCCAGAAGGAGAGAGAGAGAAAGGTGGATGGAAGCCATTTTTTTGATATTAGGTCCATTCTGATAACAGAAAAGTTGGGACAGGTATGTGGAGCTTTTGTCTCCACCCAATAACAGCAATGTGTTATTGACTTCAGCTGATCACTTTTAAAGTTTTAGCTTTTTTATTTGCTTATTTTTTCAATATAGAAGTTATGAATGCCTACTTCAGTAAATTTGTTTCAACCTTTACTTTTTTTCCACTTTTTCCAGTCATTTATTTCCATGACCAGTCTACAGCCTATTTGTTTTAACTGATTCATTTTTCTGGTAACAGTGGTTTGTCTGGATTCAAGATGATAAAAAGTTACAACCACTTTTTCTTTTCTGGGGTCAGCTTTGGTTTCATTAGGATTCTACTAGATAAACTAATATAGCTCTGGCTTCATTTTATGTATGTCATTGATTAGGTATTGCAGCCTTTCAATACTTAGAAGAGGCTTATAAGAAAGACGGAAAGAGACTTTTTCTGAGGGCCTGCAGTAATAGGATGAGGGGCAATGGTTTTAAACTGAAAAGGGTATACTTAAATTAGTTATAAGGAAGAAATTCTTTACAAGGAGTGTGGTGAGACACTGGAATAGGTTACACAGAGAAGTTGTGAATGCCCTGTCATTAGAAGTGTTCAAGGTCAGGTTGTATGGGGCTTTGGGCAACCTGATCTACTGAAAGATGTCCCTGTCCATGGCAGGTGGATTTCACTAAGTGATATTCAAAGGTCCCTTCCAACCAGAACCATTTTATGATTCTATGATTCTATTAATCTATATTCTAAATATCTCCTGCCTTAAACACTTCAGAAAGCAGTGTCACTCAGATCGTCTCGTATGTTTTAATTTGTGTGTGTGTTTGTATGTGGAAGTACATATGTTAATACATAGTTTGATGGACTCAGTGATGAAGTCCTAGCTCTGTCTACTCATTTGGATCAAGATTTTAGTTTTCATTTTTAATGTTCTTATTAGACAATTAACTTCAATAATTGTATATAGGTGAGCAGAACAAGTTGCTCAGTGATATTTTAAATCACAAGACCAAATTCCTCTCATCACTGCTACGTGAGTAGCAGGAATGCATGGAGCTCTGCCTAGGGACAGGAATCAAGCCAGCTGAGAGCCTGTGGGTAAGAATTAGAGGGCAATCTAACATGTTGTTCATGTCTGCTACAGACCATCTGACCACAAAGAAGAGGTAGATGAGGCCTTCTGCAGATGACCAGAAGAAGCCTCTTGTTCACAAGCACTGGTCATCACAAAGGACTTCAACAATCCTGATATCTGTTGGAGGGAAAACCCAACAGGACACAAGCAGTCCAGAAGGTTTCTGGGGTACACTGATGACAACTGCCTGACACAGGTGGTCAAAGAGCCAATGAGGAGAGATATTCTGCTGGACCTCATCTTTACTAACAAGGAAGCACTGGTCAGAAATTAAAAGGTTGGAAGCAGCCTTGACTGTAGTTGCCATGAGTTGGTGTTCACAATCCAGAGAGAAGGGAACAAGGAAAACAGCAGGATCTCAGTCCTGGATGTCATGAGAGCAGACTTTGGCCTGTTCAGTGATCTGTTTGGAAGAATCCCAAGGGTTATGGTCCTGAAAAAATGAGGGGCAGAGGACAGCTGGTTGATTTTCATGGATCAAGAACAGTCCATCCTGATGAGAAGGAACTCAAGCAAAGACAGAAGGACGTCTGCGTGGGTGAACAATGAGATTCTGACTATGCTTAAACATAAAAAGGAAATATACAAGAAATAAATTTCAGGAACAGGTGACCAGGAAGAAAAATAGAGACACTGTGTGAGCATGAAGGAATGCTGTTGAAACAGAAAACACTTTTTTTCTGTAAGGGTGGTCAAACACTGGAACAGGTTGCTCAGAGAGGTCATGGAGCCTCCATCCTTGGAGGCATCCAAAACCTAACTGGACATGGTCCTGGGCAACCTCCTCCAGCTGACCTTGCTACATCTCCAGCAATAACTTCCAACATTCATCACTCTGTGATTCTGTGACTCTATTATTGTAAATGTATTTAGCTTTCCTTGACACAGGTAGAGTTAGACTCTTCATGCAGAAAAACTGGAAAATGCAAGCAATAAGCCACAACTCTCATTTTATAGTCACATTTTTAACCATATACTGTTTTACTTCCACTCTTCTCTGAAAACATATACCAGTACTTTATTGTCGTGGTTTAACTCCAGCCAGCAACTAAGCACTGCACAGCTGCCTGCTCACTCCCACCCGGTGGGATGGGTTTGACAATCAGAAGAGTAAAAGTGAGAAAACTTATGGGTTGAGATAAAGACAGTTTAAAAAGGAAAGCAGAAGTCATGCATGCAAGCAAAGCAAAACAAGAAATTAATTTACTACCTCCCATTGGCAGGCAGGTGTTCAGCCATCTCCAGGAAAACAGGGCTCCATTATATGTAATGGTTACTTGGGAAGACATGCCTCTGAATGTCCTTCTTCTTCCCCCAGCTTTATATACCAATTATGCTGTCATATGACATGGACTATCCCTTTGGTCAGTTTGGGTCAGCTGTCCCAGCTGTGTGCCCTCCCAACTTCCTGTGCACCCCCAGCCTACTTGCTATTGGGGTGATGTGAGAAGCAGAAAAAGCCTTGACTCTGTGTAAGCACTGCTCAGCAATAACAAAAACATCTCTTTATTATCAACACTGTTTTCAGCACAAAACCAAAACAAAGGCCCATACTAGCTACTATGAAGAAAATTAACTTTATCCGAGCCAAAACCAGCACATTTGTTCAGATTTAAGTTATTACAGAAGAATGAGAGAAGAATGAAAATAAGAAAATGGGAATATGACCTATCAGATTTCCTGCTGGAAAACACAGAATAAGATCAGCAAACCTACAGAAATATGGATGTTTTGTCAAAAAAAAAAGGCAATGAGGAAGAGTTGTGGTTTGATCCTGCTTTCCAAAATTGGTCAGAGAGAGATCTTTTGGCATAGCACACATTGCATACTTCAAATGGAGGGATTACAACTCTGAGAACCAAGGTGTACTCTCAGTGGTCTAAGTACAAATGGTGCTCAAGGGGAGGTATGCAGGCAGTTTAGATATAATTTTGTACAGATCTGGCATGTGCTGAAGCCATCTCCTCTCACATAAACATCAGAAAATCCATGGGATTTGATAGTTGGTATACCTCCAGTCTTGTGTACCTTTCTGAACTAGGACAGTGCTTGATTCTTGCCTGTTTGCTATTTAAAACTTTTACATTCAGGGTAACTGGGTGTAGGTGTATTTAGTAATGCTGTGTTCATTTAGTTTAATGAAGAATCTGTAAGGAGTGAGTATACATATTTGCTTTATTTTTTCAAAGCAACAGAATTCCAAATGCATGTAAAGTGTAAATTTATTGGGGTTTTTTTCCTGCTCTGATGAAATTTATTATAAGTTTGGCACTTTTTTCTTCCTGTTATATAAATCTTTTGTTTCCTAGGTCTATAAGAATAAAGATTTTATACCAAACCACAAAAAAGATACCATATTTTTCCAATTAGTACATTAAATACCCTTGCCATTGAGCAAATGTGTTGATTTCTTCAGTTTCCTGTAATTTTTATTATATCTTCTTTCATATTCTATTGTTTCTAGTCAATTTATGAATAAAAATAATAATGTTGAAAAAACCCAAAGAAGTTAAATTATGTTAATTGTATTCTTAGTAAAGTTATTCCTGGTAACTGAAAGCTTAAACTGGTCTGAAGAGGAGACTAGAATATACTCTGTAAAACTAGTCATAATAAATACTTTATAAAATATTTATATCACTAGATGATACTGGTTCTAAAAATGATTTAAAAGAAAACTGGTTAAAATATATAACTGACATCAGAATCTGGGATTTCAGTTTTAACTTCTTTTTCTTTTTTGTCTTTTCATCCATCCCCCCACCCTCCGTGACTTTTGTGGATTTAATAAATATATTGTAGGTATATGCATCTCACTACAGAAATAATAAAAGTAACATTAGTGTTAAAGTGTTATTTTCATACAACTTGTTATTTAATATCTGGGGTTTTTTAATAGAGCTATCCCATGATTATTAAAACCCTGTAATACCATCTTTCAAGTTCAAACTTCTACATATGGATTGTATTTTGGAAATGGAATTGCATAGTGATGTACATTTCATTTATAAAACTGCTGACAGAAACATAGCTGTGGCAGTCTGCCTGTAAACCTTTATTATATTACGATATACTATACTTCTATTAACCTGAAAATGGTCAGAACTGATTTCTTTTTCTTCTGGAGGGATGGAGCGCTCTCTTCCTCCCTGCCCCCCAATCCTCAAATTTGTTTTTATCGGGTCATATTTATTAGGCCAGAACATATTTCTTGAGAAAAATCCAGTAATATTAGCCTGCTTGTAATAAGAAGTATTAGGTTAATAATGCTAAAAAACCACAAACAAACAAAAAAACCCCAAAAAAACAGATTAGTGATTAATATACTGACATACTCATTTTAGCTGCAGATGTAAATTTGTATGGATGTCATAAGAGCTAGTTTTTTTATGCAGAATGTTGTTGGTGTTAAAGACATTTTAGATGGGGAGCCCAGTAATATTGGGGTGGAGGCAGAAGACAGAGGGAAAGAGAGAGAGAGAGGAGAAGAGGAGGAGAGGGAGAGACTAGAGACTAGACATTAATGCTCCTGAGCCTTCATCAGCTGGAGGCATGTTCAAGGCTCTGCCCCTGTTGCTGGTCATTACTGACACCTTGGGAACTTGGACATTCTTTTAGGACACCCTGCTGGCTGAGGTTTCATATTCTAGAAGCTCTCTTAACTTATAGCTCTGCACTAAGTGTTGCTTTACCATAAGGCTTGACTTGATTCTGGCCATCATATTTCTTTATTGCACCATACAGTAGGTAACAGTTATAACTATGGAATTTTGGGCCAAAATTTGTAAAAGGATGTTCAGTTGTAAGTAAAGGAGGAAGCAAAAACAAAAACACAAAGAGGCACATGACTGGTAGACCAGAGATAATGGAGACAATGCCAAAAATCCAAAGTCTCCAATTATTAATTGATGGACCAATGAGAAACTGCAGGCCCAGCTTTGGAGAGGGCCAGCCTGGTCTTTGCAGCTGATAAGAGGAGGGAAACTAGAGAAATATGAGGATTTGGGATATTTGAGGCGGAACTATGGGACTGTGCAAATTTTATGAAGGAATGTTTACAGAAGGGGGATTGGGGAGGAACAAAAGAGGGTGAGACAGAGATGGTACCACTCCTGTGTAAACCTATGCTAGTCAGTAAACTTGTCTGATCAGGTGCCCAGCACCTGATCACCCCAGTCTGTCTTGCCTTCTTATTAAATCCTTTCTTAATGATGTATTTGTGTAATCTCTCTCTCTATCCCATGAGTGTCAGTGCTGCAAGGACTCAGTGCCAGTTACTGGAAGGACCGTTGTGAGCGACTGAGTGCCAGTTGCTGGGGTCAGAACAAGGGTGTGGGCACCCCTGGCCTGTGGTGTCAGCTACTGCAGCCAGTGGGGTCTTTAACTTCCAGCCACTGGGGTCTTCCAGTGACTGGAGTGGGAGCGGTGCATGTACCAGAAAACAGCTACTAGGTAGGGACTGGGGTAAGTGAGGGGCTCAGAGCTGGATGGGGACCACTGGTCATGGCCTGTGTGCTGGGCACTGGCTGCTGGGGACAAGTGTCTGCACCTTCCCCAAACTGGGTGTGCATGGGATGTGTGAAATTGCTGGCAAACTCCAAGCTGGACCAGCCAGTGAGTAGGTGGCCCCAGGTCCGGGAAGGGATTTCAGGGGGCAGAGGGTCTGTGCTGGTATTTGGGGCAACTTGCGAGTATAGGGTGCCTGTGGGATGAATTTGCAGTAAGCAACCAGCTGGATCAGCTGGCAAGTCAGGCACCTGTGGGGTGGGTAAGGGGTGCTGGGATCCAGGCAGGGGTGCCAGGTGGGCAGAGGGGCTGTGCCAGTGCTCGGGGGACCCGTGAATGTGTGTGTGCCTGTGAACCTGGAGAGTGTGGTGTGTGTGCTGCACCAGTGACCAGCCCAAGAGGAGGAGGGGACGCGGCTGTCTGTGCCTGTGTCTGGTGTGAGTCCTTAATGTGGGTGCTGCTGTGGCTGTGTCAGTGTTCTGCATGCATGTATCTGGGATACACATTCAGTCTATTTTGGTCCATTTGGCCTTTTTTTTTTAGGTAGCTCAGCCACCTTTCAGCACAGCACAGAGAGTTTTGTGAATCCTACAATTTGTCACATAAGTTTTTCATATCTGTTTTCTGGGAACTGGGAAATGCCTAATTGAAAACTCAAATTCTGGAGCTAAACTCCTAAACTGTAGGTACCGCAACACTGGGCTCAACTGCTTTACTTTTTGAAGCTGCTGCAACATGTCTACACCTAAATCTTCCAGAACAGCTGCTTGAATACTTCTGAAAATTCCATTTGGCATGTAAATATACCTAAATAAAAATTAAATTAAAAATTATTAAAAAAACCTCCTGGAATGATAAACAAAGTAGAGAGGCCTTATTTTTACTTTTTCTATTTAATTTTTATTTTTTATTATAATTTTACCAAATTGTTATAGAAACAACCCTTATTTAAAAATAAAAAACAACCTTGAAAGTTCATTATCTGCAACTGCACTTTAGTGCTCATTGTTAAGAAGCTTTTCTGTTTTTCTTTCTGAGTTATATCATGTTTCACTTGTTTGATTTGCTTATCTCAAGTAAAGGATTGGAAGCTGCATATTACATAAAAATATGTTCAAACACAACAAATGTGATAATGAATACTCAGTCTGTAGAAACTACTGAAGAAACAGTTTTCTGTAGATAAAAATCTTTGAGTTCAATTCTGGTGCCACCAGCTTTATTAATTTCCAGTTTATAATATTTGTATTGATTATAAAGTGATACTGTTGACAATAATAGTTAATGCTACCTTAAATTAATTGGATGTTTTTTGAAAAAAAGAAAACCAACCAAACCCTAAATTCAATTTATTTCAATCTAAATTATTAACATATGTTTATTAGACATTCATGTCTCCTCTCTTTTTGGGTTCTTAGAAATATGGCTGTCCAGTAATACTACTGTCCTGTTTTCCTTCTCTTTCTCCTTCCCCTTCCCCTTCCCCTTCCCCTTCCCCTTCCCCTTTCCTCTTTCCCTTCGCCTTCCTTTTTCCCTCCCCTTTCCCCTATTCCTTTTCCCTTTTTATTTTCATTTCTCCTTTGCTTTTTCTTTTTTCTTTTCTTTTTTCTTTTTCTTTTTTCTTTTTTCCCTTCCCCTCCCTACTTCCTTCTCTTTCTTCCTCTCTTCTTCCCTCCCTTCCTACTTTCTTCCCTCCCATTCTCCTTCCCTCTTTCTCTCCTGTATATTTGGCAGATACACACCCATTTTTATTTGTTTGTGGAGGTTTACTCCATGCAAACATGATTATTATCTTATATTGTCTATGTCTTAGCTGCTAAATAAAAAGGAACCAAGTATCTATTACAGTCTTGTCTACGTTGCCTTAAGGGGAGGGCCCTGTTGTGAACTCTGCACTGAACTGCGGCTTGGCAGTGTCTTGTACAGAGCTAGTTAGAGTGATCGAAAATAGGCTGAGAGAGCAAGTTAGCAATTAACCAGTATTAATTAATTGGGGATCCAATGCTTGATCTCACTTCCTGACCTTGTTTTACCTACAGATAGATGTACCTCATACTACACTAAACTAAACATTGAAGCTCTCTCATGGGTCTGTAATAATGTGCTTGGTTTACTCTTGTTTAACCAAAACACCTATTAATATCCAGTATCATTTCTCCAAATAGAATGAAGTCTCAAAATGACTGAACAACTTGAGTCGATTTTATAATAAATATGAGACTATATCTTAAATGACTTCTGGTGTGCTCTGTCTTTGTGCATTTATTGTGTAAATTGAGGATTAAGTCAGCCTTTAGGGAGGAGAGGAAGGGTACACATGCAAAGTCAAGTCTGATATGGAAGATACACATGAATGGCCAAGTTCTCCAGATTAGATGGTGTCATGGAGCCCTCCACAACCACTGGACATGTGTTTAGAAAATCAGTTTCTGCTTTTATACCAGATGATAACTGTATTTTGAACACTATTCACCTCTTTTAATCCAGAGAAACCCAAAGAGTTAATACATAGAGGTTTCACTGACTTTGTGCTGCAAAATTAAAACAAAAAATGCTGTGAACTGTATTTTCTTTTTCAAGAATGTATGCTTAGCCAGTTGTTTTAGTTTCACAAGGTAGGGTGAATGCAACTTGCAGGCAAACTAAGAATTACTAGAAAGAATTAAATGGAAAGAATCTGTTCACGCAAATGCAGATCCAGGATCTTTTTCTTTCAGATTCTTCTGATGGCAAAGATCTATGGTTATTTTTGGTGCTGTAAGTAATTAATTATTCTCCCATGGGAATGTCTTATTAAAACCTCTGAAACATTATTTCATAAACACTTAAATATTTCTACTGTTATTTATAGTGAACAGTTTACTAATTTGGACTGGATACAGTGCTTGCTTATATAATTTATTAATAGTGTCACTTAACTGAGTGCAAGGTGTCACTATGGTATAACAGTGTTTTAACACAGTGGAAATTTAAGCCATTTGCAAGCTTCTGAAATGAAATGATCGGATTAGTTTTTTGTAATTTAAAATCAAATTTTCTTTGTAACAGCAGTTCCATATTTTCCTAAAGGCATGTAATCTTGGTAATCTGTCTTTTTGTGTGAACTGGGTGCAACATTTAATGTCTTTCCATATGTGAACTGTTATGAAGGCTTAATATTTTGTAGTACATACTCACTGATATCTTTGATAAGTAAGAATTCAGTTCATCTCGTAATGTATCCTGACTTAGAATCATAGAATCATAGAACCATTTAGGTTGGAAAAGACCTTTAAGATCATTGAGTCCAACTGCAAAACTACCACTGCCAAGTCCAACACGAAACCATGTCCCTAAACACCACAGCTACATGTCTTTTAAATACCTGCAGGGATGGTGACTCAACCACTTCCCTGGGCAGCCTGTTCCAATGCTTGACAACCCTCTCAATGAAGAAATTTTTCCTAATATGCAACCTAAACCTACCCTGACACAGCTTGAGGCCATTTCCTCTTGTTCTATCACTTGTTACTTTGGAAAAGAGACTAACACCCATGCCACTACAACCTCCTTTCAGGTAGTTGTAGAGAACAATAAGGTCTCCCCTGAGCCTCTTCTTCTCCAGACTAAACAACCCCAGTTCCCTCAGCTGCTCCCCAGAAGACTTGTGCTCCAGACCCTTCACCAGCTTCATTGCCCTTCTCTGGACACACTGCAGCACCTCCATGTCTTTCTTGTACTGAGGGGCCCAAAACTGAACACAGTATTTGAGGTGTGACCACACCAGTGCCAAGTACAGGGGGATGATCACTTCCCTTATCCTGCTGGCTATATTAGTTCTGATACAAACCAGGATGCTGTTGGCATTCTTGGCCACCTGGGCACACTGCTGGCTCATATTCAGCTGGCTGTTGACCAATACACCCCAGGTCCTTCTCTGCCTGGCAGCTTTCCAGCCACCCTTCCACAAACCTGTAACATTGCATGGGGTTGTTGTAACCCAAGTGCAGGACCTGGCACCTAGCCTTGTTAAACACCATACAATTGGGCTTGGCCCATCAATCCAGCCTATCTGGATCCCTCTGTAGAACCCTCTTACCCTCAAGCAGATCAACTTTCCCACCCAACGTGCTGTCATCTGCAAACTTACTGATGATGCACTCGGTGGCCTCATCCAGATCATTGGAAAAGGTATTAAACAGTACTGGCCCCAATACTGAGCCCTGGGGAACACCACTTGTGATTGGTCATCAACTGGATTTAACTCCATTCACCACAATTCTTTGGGACCATTTTTTCATTCACCAAAAAGTACAGCCATCCAAGCCATGAGCAGCCAGTTACTCCAGGAGAATGCTGTGGGAAATGGTGTCAAAGGTTTTACTAAAGTCTAGGTAGACAACATCTACAGCCTTTCTGTTATTCACTAAGTGGGTCACCTTGTCACAGGAGATCAGTTTAGTTAAGCAGGACTTGCCTTTTCTAAACCCATGCTGACTGGACCTGATCACCTGTTTGTCCTGTACATGCTGTGTGATGGCACTCAGGATGATCTGCTCTGCAGCCTTACCCGGGACCCTGTCAGGTCGGACTGACAGGTCTGTAGTTCCCCAGATACTCATTCTGGCTCTTCTTGTAAATGGGCATCACATTTGCTAACCTCCAGTCATCTGGGACTTCCCCAGTTAACCAGGACTGCTGATAAAGGATTGAAAGTGGCTTGGTGAGCACTTCTGACAGCTCCCTCAGTACCCTTGGGTGGATCCCATCCAGCCCCATAAATTTGTGCATGTGACTTTTATTATGTGCATGACTTCTACAGTATCATGCCACCCTGGTCACAGCAAGGGTCAGAGTACAGTCCAAAGAAGAATTTAATTTTTGTAGCTTGTGTTAAGCATGGGGAATTAAAGACATGGATTCCATCTGGGTTGACTGTAATTGTCTTTTAGTACTAGGTATATTTTTCAATGGTGATGCAGAGACATCTTTTTGATTGACAAGATTCAGACAAGCAGAAGAAACTCGGCTGGTCTTACCACATGCATCTACTTTAATTCTTTGGCAGAGAAGTATTTGTTACATGCCCTCTTGTCTTCTTCAGTAGTACACTCTAAAATGGAGGTCAGATGGTTTGTATTAGTGAAGATGAATGCTGACAAATTGAGATTTGCTGGAGAAATTTATTAGGAGCATATGAAATTTTAGATAGTTTTAACATATATATTTATAAATTTATGCATAATTTTTTATATATAACAGGTTTATATATATACTTTTTTAACTATATGTATATCCTATATTTATATATGTATATATGTATATGTATATTCCTCGATATAAATTTACTGCCTCTTGCTCATATTTGTCCCAGATAGAGACAGCAAACACAACTTGCCATGCATATGAGGCATACCAAATGTCAGGATACTCTAAGGATGCAGATTTTTAGTGCACTTAAGTTGTTTTTTAAACTGCAAACCCTCCTTACTCATAACTATAATGAAACTGGTGCTCTGCTATAATATCCCATTGGTTGTGCGAGGCTTAAAGTATCGGTATAATCCCTGATTTAAAATTTGTCTACTCTGTGTCTGCTGGCTCTAAGCAAACTGAAGGATGCTGAGTTGTGTTTCTGATTTTAGACTTACTCTGGAATTGAATTTGCTGTTCATCCTGAGTTTTATTAGTGCACTGCAAACCACATTTATTTCCAGCAAAGATGTGCAAGGCAAGGTATGTGTGTCTGGTGGATAGCTGGGGGTGGGGAAAGAAATGGAGGAAATTATTCCTGTAATGGTTTCTGAATGTCAGGATGCTTCTGCTAATATAGTTATATTTCAGTTTCTGCTGAATTTCACTAGGAAGGAATTTACTTGAAACATTTTTGTCCAGTGCTTGCCACATTACTATAATGTAAAATTGAGTGTGGGTCTTTTACAAATTGTGGGGTCAACTGAATTACTAGCAGTAGAAAAGAAAGTAGAGTGCTTACTACAAAACTACTCATCCACCAGTACCTGTCAAGCCTGAATCTTTGATAATATTTTCAAACTCAAAACTTTGTCATGTGTCTAGACACCTTGTGTTTCAGTGCAGATGTATAACAGTACCTATGGCACAGCACTGACTGTTCACTGCATTATCTATTGAATTATATGCTAGATTGAGTCTGTCCTTCTTACTAACATCATCCCACTGCTCAGTAAAAGAAGTGCCATTCTTGTGTTCTTTGAAAGTAGACTGATCTAGTTTTCCTCTCATGGGCAGCTTTCCCCAAATACCTTTGCCTTCTAAACTCCAAATCTCTTAAATTTATGTTTTCACATTAATATTTAAGCCCTTATCACTTTTACTTTGCAAAAGGATAAGATATTTTTTTTTATATATATTTGTGAGGATTACAAAATGAAATCAAATCTACTGTTTGAAGTCAGTGAAGCTTTTTGCCACCAGGTTTTTTCCCTCAAAATGTTACTTCTGGCCAAAGAGACAAATCATCAGGTTGGCAATCAGGCTTGTAACAGAACAGTTGCCAATAAAGGAGATAAGAACTATTAAATCCTTACATCTTTTTTTTTCTGGACAAAAAGAATGCTGAACACTGAAGTTTTCTGTTCATCAGTTGTCCCTGCTCAAGTTCTTTGCTTTATTGTTCATAAAACAACTCTGTCAGACTCTGAAAAACAATG
>WEKW01008626.1:5184-33629 GCA_013389905.1 Sula dactylatra
ATGAAGGTTTGTACTGAGTTTATGCAAAAAAAAGCATAAACCAGCCATATCTTGAGGAAAAAAAAATCATGAAGTTACTTAGAGGATAGATGCACAATAGTTTTGCCTCTTCCATACAATAACACACACAGTTCACACCTCCTGAGTTTTGGGTGTTATCTAACAATATGAATACCCAAAGTCAGTAAAATCATGATACTTTGATCATTAGAAGAACACCTATTACTTGTTTTCCCCTTTCTCTCTCCTTAAAAAGCTATCCAGATTCATCCTTCAGATAGAAATAGAACCACAAAGCCTGACAACCAGAGGATGAGTCAGTGAGTCACCCTTACTGTCCTCCAGCTTCTATTTGTGTTTGCAAATTACCTTGTTGAAAATACATTCCCTCCTGCACAGCAGAGACACTGACTATTTGTATACTGCCTTACTTAGCTTTGAAACCTACAAATTCACCTGAACATTTCTGTTTTTTTTTTTTTTTAAAACTTCTGTAGTGAAGAGACCGTTTGTTTAACATGCACAACACCATGAATACTGCCCTCCCACAGCTACTTTACATACAAGCATACAGTTATTAATATAACTGCAGTCTGAGGAGTTCCACTGAAAACGCGGTATCTTCCATTCAGATCCATAGCTGTTCACATGAAAACGCAAACATCAGAAAACTCGCACAGCCAGACTCCCATATTAAAAATTATTTTTAAGGCGGCAAGAAAAATTACTGATGCAACACTAGGAAGTTGTATTATGCCTAGATAAATAAATAGAAAGTTATTGCCACCCATGGTATAACCTTTTGTTATACTGTTGAAAGATTCACCGAGTTGTCATATCTCTCTGTAAAAAGTTGACCAAAGAGAAACTTTGAATTTTAGAGAAGTCATCACACAAAAGCAGCCTGTCTTTTCAGTAAGATTACACTCAGGAACATCAAAGCTGAAGCACACTTTTTTGGAAAGTTTATTTACCTGAAATTTTGTTTCCAATGAAACAATTTCTTCAAAAGCTGTGTGTCAGGTAGTAAGGAAAAAAAGTTTCCTTAAAACTGTCAAAATTTCAGAAACTTGATTTCTGGTCTATAATGTTTAAGAGTGGTATTTTAACATCTCGCGAGTGAAAGGAAACAGTACACAACTGAAGCATGACCGTCTTACAATTCAGAAATCATAGAAGAGAATACCATTACTGCCACCGACCATACTTAATCTTACTTCTCTAATATTGATTTGCTTGAGAAAATAAACCAGTTTGTCACAATGGGGTGCATCATGCTGAAATTCAATACTGAAATCAATAAAATAAATGACAATACAATTTAAGTGTCACAAGAATCAGATGAATTACTTTAAAAAAATGCTCTTCTAGTTGTGCTAATGCAGCAGTTTAAGGTGGTTTCATTTGTAGAGACTTTTCAAAGTGAATTAGGTATTTCTAAAAGATGCCTAGCCAGCACAAAAAAACCCCAAACTTAAGAACAGTCACACATTGTCTGGCAACTCCACAGGCTTCCATAACTCCCCCAGCACTCCACAACCCTATCTACAGAGGACAGCCAACTACTTAAGTCTCCACGTTCCTGCAGCTCTTTGTCTAGTTTGGATTTTTAGTAGTACAATCTAGTTCGAATTGCACTGCCATTAGATCCTACTAAAGATGAGAACTACAATAAAATATTGAATTTTCCTAAATGCAGTTGCACATGGTAATGACTAGCAGCATTCCAGTAAGAAACAGAAGCTTGAAAGATACCAACTTAATGCTCTGTGATAGTACATGCTATTTCTCTCAAAAACTGTTCCCTTACGTATTTTTCCCATGCATAGATGAATTCTTTTCCTTTATGTCAATCTCGCATGCTCACACCTTTTCTCTCTTTGAGGAAACTAAATGTTTGAGAACACTCTCTTTCATCACCACTACCTGTGTTTTTCAGTCAAATGTATTCTTAAGCCTCAAATATAGCACCAACAATTGCTTTTACCTAGACACAATACAATGAATAGTTTACTAACCACTAGCATTACCAACCAAGAAAGTTTCCTCATTACAGTCTATAAATAAAAGCCCTGCTCCCATCCTTGTTGTGAGACAATATTTTATCAAGCTGTCAAAAAATGAAGAGTTGTTACCAGTGGTACGTAGTGTAGTTTGTGGCCAGTAACCAGCACTGTATCCTGGGGTCAATACTGGATCCAACACCTTCATTAATGACCTGGATGATCGGGTAGAAGGTACCCTCAGCAAGTTTGCTGATGAAACAAGACTGAGCAGGGTTGCTGATATACCAGCGGGTTGTGCTGCCATTCAGATGGACTTCAACAGGCTGGAGAAACAGACTGACAGAAACCTCATGATGTTCAACAAAGGAAAGTATGAAGTCTCGCACCATGAATAACTCCATGCCCCACTACATGCTGGAAAGCAGTTTTGCAGAGAAGTACCTGGGGGTCCCGTTGGACAGCAGCTGAATGAGAGCCAACAATGTGTCCTTGTGGCAAAGGTGACCAGCAGTATCCTGCTCTGCATTAGGAGTGCTGCCAGCATGCTGAGGGAGGTGACCCTTGCCCTCTACTCAGCACTATTAAGTCTGCATCTGGAGTAGTGTGTCCAGTTCTGGGTCGCCCACTCCAAGAGAAACAGGGAGCTATTGGAGAGAGTCCAGCAAGGGGCTACTATGACAATTAAAAGACTGGAGCATCTCATATGAGGAAAGGTTGACAGAATTAGGACTGTTCAGCCTGGACAAGAGAAGGCTCAGTAGGGTCTCATCAACGCGTACAAACATCTGAATGGAGGGTACAAAAAGACAGAGTCAAACTCTTCCCAGAGGCGTTCAGTGATAGGACAAGAAGCAATGGATACAAACTAAAATACCTGAGTTTCCATGTGAAAATAAGGGAGACTTTTTTTACTGTGAGAGTGACTGGCACAGGTTGCTCAGAGAGGTTGTGGAGCCTCCATCCTTGGAGACATTCAAAAGTTGTCCACACATGGTCCTGAGAAAGCTGCTCTAGGTGACCCTGCTTAAGGCAGAGGATTGGACAAGATCTCCACAGATCCCTTCCAACCTCAACTGTTCTGTGATTCTGTTTTAGTACACTTTGCCACACAGCATCCCAATTCTCACTTACTTTACTCCCCTTTAGAGTTCTCCATATGCTCAGTCTATCCACTTCTTTCTTTCACTTCAAAATATCAGCAATATAGGCACAAAAGTATTTCAATAAAAAAAGTTTCCAACCACTAACTTCAGATTTATCATTCTGACAGCTTAATAAAATTACACAAAAATAATTAGGTATACAGCAAAAGTGCATTCTCTTTATCCCAAGTTACGGAGAACATACAGCAAAACTGCAGTTTGATGCCCCTCTCCCTTCTACCTCTCTTCCAGTGCTCCTGTCTTCCAGAGTTCTCTCACTGAATAAAATAATGTCACTAAGTAATATTATCATACTCATTTATAAACATGCATTTCCCAAGTCCCACCTCATTTTCTATTAGTACTTCCACAATTCAGGACTTTCCAGAGGATGAATCTCTCTTCTGTGTCACAATTTACTCAGATGCCGTCTTGATATGTCACACCTCAGAGGGGCCTACGGATGCTGGATTCTCAGTGTCGGCTTTTCAGGCAATACAGTAAAAAAATATTTCCACCTCATAGAACCCGCTCCCTCAGAGCAATGCTCTGTTATAACTCCACTCACAGGGAGTGAGACATTTCATAAAGAGCACATGTTTAGGACAGCACCTGCATTCCTCCACACTCTCATCTCACCACTACAGTCCTTACATGGACAAATAATACTAAAATGGAAGACCTGCTGCCACTGCAGAAGATTTGGGTTGCACAGAAGAGGAAGTAGTCCCAACATGGAGCCATATGCTATCAAATTACTGCACTATACATTGGAATTACACTAACTCCTGCTTTCCCCCACTCCCCCACATTCCTTCTTTCACACTTTATCAACAATTGCATTATCCAGTTTAAAAGTCTGGGACCCACGCGCTGCTGAATCAGCACAACTGTGCGACAACAACTATTAAGGGCACAGACTTTTACTAGCTTTGTTGACAGAAAAATCTGCTGGGATATCTTTTCGTAAGATTTATGTCAATAAATAAAAAAAGTGAGAATGCAGAGAACATTTCAGAAGGCGAAAAAGCAGCTTTGGCAGTCCTCTGTTTAACTGCAAAAGGCAACATTATGAAGAACACTACCATGAAGCAAATTTTATGTTCTAAAATTACTTGAAGCACACTACTCAATCGAAGTCAAATGCTAGAAGTAAATGCTAAAATAATTCAAGTGGGGAACATTAAGTATATCTTTGGAGAATATTATTAGCACAAGAAATACTCTTAAATTACATATTAGACTTGATAGCTAGATTTTCCATAGAGACATAGAAATGCAAATCCTTCCAGTAGGTTAAATAAAAAGTATTTTCATTTCTAAAACACATCACTAACTTTTAGAAATCTCAGACCAAACCTACTCTCCCTTAACCTACCGTTTTACAGAATCAAAGCCACTTTAGCTGCTCAGAAACAAGTCCTTTTGAAGCCAGGTACTGCCACCAAGTGGTGGTGAAATTCTGTGTGCTGATCTGATTATTCCCCACATGTAGAGCACACAGAACTGAAAACCTTCCCCCAGCTGCCAAATAGGAGCAATGGTGTACTAACACAAAGACATTTAAAATTAATCAGTCAAAGCAGAACTTACAGAATTTTCATACCCAAATATAAAACTGACTTTCAATTTAAAACAAAGATTTTTTCCTACAATTTTGTCTTTTTGTTCAGACACCTTTTGTGAGCAGTTGGGTAAAGAACTTTCATCCAATACATACCAACAAACTGACTCTAATAATCAGCTGTCTTCCATAACTCTATACAAATCCCCAATGATTACAACTACATGGCCACAGAAATCTTATTTTCACTGTAATCCCAAACTTCAGAGGTGAATTCAGTAACTGAAGCTGAAGATCTCTTAAGGTATAAACATCCAGCTTGTTATTTGGGTAAGCTATTCAATACATTCAATGTAAAGATCACAACCAGACTGGGAAGGATTTTCAGAAGTCAGGTACATTTGACTATTTTTCTCAAGTTCATTGAACTATATTGTTAGTTACCTGCATGAACTAGTCCTGAAGTGTCAGTCCTACATATCATAGATGAGAACTTGCATGACAACATGATGCCGCATAACGGATTTACAATGCAACTTTATTAAAGACGACATTAAAACCACTTTACCCCAATTTTATTCAGACAGATCTTTGAACATGACACACCTTTCAACTCTGAAAAAATTCTGACCTTATTTCTTATTATATTAAATAAAAGTTCCAATTCTTTTTATTCAGCATGGCCTGAAACACATCTAGGAATTTCTCATGCTTTTTGCTTTTTTCGCTGACAACTATTTGCTGTACACATTTTAATAGCATCACAAATTTTAAAATTGTCTCTCCTGCTAACGTAGAGAGACTTCTCAACTCCTCAAGCATGCTATCTTTCCCAATTATAAGACTACCTGAAATGAACACTCTGCTTTTACTCATTTAATTTAGAACCTTAGTGTAACAAATTAGCGATATTCACTCGTCCTTACCAGCAAACTAGCTTTCATCATCCTCTATATTCTTTCAGTGATCAAGGGCTAAAAAGCTAGTAAGATTTTTAAGTAACAGTGCCAGGTAAGGCCAAAAAACCATCTTGCACCTTTTTAGATTAAATACAAAAAAATTCTGTCAACTTGGAGAGTTATCATCCGTACTGATGAACATTACAAAATAAGGGTTTTTAAAAGACCCGAAGCTATATCACTCTGTACATGACCAGATGAACAGACGAAACTCATAACTCCAAGTGACAAGAGAAGATAAGGTCACTCCCCTAATAACTGGCTTTTGTTTGTTGGTTTGTTTTTGTTTTTAAAAAAGTCATCACCATAAGTGATTCAATGGCAGAAAACTCAACTTCATGTCACCAGAGTAATATGAACAAGATGAAAATTGTATGAGATTCCTGTCTGAGCCAAAGGAACACAAATCCCACACACTCAAACTTATCCTGTGCAGAATTCTTCATATAACCTATCCTTCTCCAACATCTGTAGTGGTATTATTCGTTCATTACATCCTCTACTTTTAGGTAAAGCAATACTAAATACATTCAAAACAGTTTCTGGAAGCAAGTCTGGTTTTGCCTGGTATCTCAAATGCTTAAAATCTGACCTTACACTACACACCGCTACAGGGAAATTAAGCACAAGCACCTGCCTTCTGCACCTTTCCTGTTACACAGAAGTGTGACCCATTATACTGTTAACACACTACGACCAAGATTACTTTTTCCTAACTTTCCCCCATATATAAAACAAGATAGGTCCTCCTATGGAGCTCAGATGATGCAGTCTGGAAGCCAGAAAACCTAAGAACAAAGACTACGGTTACCACAATGAAGTATGTTCACTGTTAAACAGTATCTTACACCTGTATGTTTTAAACTGGCAATAGATTTTTTTTTTCTCATTTCCAAAAGTTAGGCTATCATACCTTTTATGATTTGCAATTAGAAAAACAAAAACCCCAAATCCTTTACCCAAAGAAAACCTACATAGAAAGCACACAATCAGAGTCATTAGGAAATGCATTCTGGTCAAGAGTACAAGAAAAATGTTTGAGCAAATCATTAAATTACATTTTCAGCTATTGCTTTAAGTGACAATCTTGCACAAAAGGACAAGTCTGCACTGAGTTGTGGAAGTTCATTGGTTAGAAGCCTACAAGATGCTGCAGTCACTACACTCATGAGCGGAGACAGAAGACAGAGGCAGTTGGGAAATGCAGGTTGTTCTTTAAAATGAAGTCTTTCAGTCATCCTCACGGCCCTTCTCTGAACCTTCTTCAGCTCTGCTGTGTCATTTTTCAGTCACGGGAGTAGACTAGTACTCAAGAAGCAATACACATCGCAATGTAATGCATCTATGGTACACCACAAATTTGTATAACCGGATCTGTTTCTTGTTTTGTTCTAGTTTTTGTTTTGTTCCCTGATAATGTGTAATATTTTCATTGATTTACTGACTATTCAGTTGTCATTTTCACAGAACTGTCAGAACCTCAGGATCTCCTCCAAGCAATAACAATACTGATCAAACGTCATTACACTGTTTCCATGTATTCTTTTACACATTTTTTCTGTCCTCTTATTATGTATGCAAGAGTACAGGCTTTCTCCTCAGAGACCAGCTTTTTTCTATTATACACAGCTAACCACCATTAAGATGAAACATCTTTGGAGTTTCATTCAAAAGATTTCATGCTTAAGGAACACACTCAGTTATTTATATATTACAGATTTCTCAACTAATTTTCTGTATTTAAGCCAGTAATGAGATCACACATAAATTAAGAAGAGACAGAACATAAGCTGTAAGCATTAAGTACTGCAAGCATTAGAAGGCACAGGGAACAATCTAAATCTTACTGTGTATTCAAGTCCCCTCCCTAGCCACAGTTCTCGTTTTACACTCATCCTCAGATAAAGAAAAGTATTTCCTCTTGCAGAGTTGTATTTATTCCTTTTCTCAAAGCAGCACATTCTAGAAACCTGCAAAGTCAGGCTAAGGCAGTAAACATTCCTCTACGCATAAGTATATGCGTACTACAGCAGTACAGCTTACTTTTAATTGTTCATAGTTCAGAAGACAATTCATAATCTAAGTCGTGAATCAGATACGCATTATACAAAGGAACAACACTGAACAGAAGAGTTATTTTAAATTCCCCACAAAGTGTTCTGCTATAATCAGTATTTTGAAGTTGACAGTGGTAGTTCTAAAGAAGTCCTAGCAGAGTAGAAGATACAAAGCAGGTCACGTCTATTTTAAAATGCACATACCACATTTTTAAAGCTACAATAGGTCTACATATTAATTGGAGATTAGAAATGAAGAACAAGCTCATTTGCGCAAATGGGATCTCCCTCTCACCTCTTCAAAATATCAAGTCTCCACAAGCAGCTGTATGCTGAGACGGCACATTGGTCAAACAGCAAGCAGGAAACTTGAGAAGCCAGCTTTTGTTTGTTAGGGAAGCCTACGTACATGAGTCCATCATGCCCTGTCTCCACAGCAGAGACTTTACCAAACTGCGGGGCCTTACCTAAAGATACTCTTGAAAGAATCAAGCTAAACCAGATTAAAGCAAATTGCTCTGTTAAATGTTTCACATAATTTAATGGAGAAGAGATTAATTTTGTAGTTCAGTCTTCCTGAAGTAGAATATCAAGTAACTTGCAGAGAAACAAAACCTGGGCTTAGGAAAATTTTTTCTCAAAATAAGGGGAGGGGGGATGCCAAAGTTACAGAAAATTCTTCCTGGATGGACACTTCGCAATTACAAATGGACACCTAAGTTTTACAGCTCATGAGTACCAGCAGTAAATCTTCATATACTCTGTCTTTCAAATAGCTCCCAAAAGGGTTCCTGAGGACAGGAAAGGGAAAAAAAACCTAAGAGAATTTCATTATTAAAAATTTGAAATGTTATTCTGGTGGCTGGTCAAATTTCACACAGTTATTTATTTATAGAATAAGCGCAATTTTAACATGCTGCTTTGACAATGCAAAGTATGTTTTCAGTACTCTGAAACCAGGTGGGTAATATGCAGAGGATTAAATTAATTTGCAGGATTCATAATTTTGGCTCTTAACAGCTAGCAGAATGCCTTGCTAGCTTTTTGACTATAATAGTTTATGGAAGGAAAGTATAATCATAAACTTAGATATAAGGGCTGTGCATGTTTTGTTCCTATTTTGGAATCACAGAAGTAATACTACATCCAGAAATTACAGTAAATCAAGATACAAGTTTCAGTACAATTTTCACTGACCATTTTTTCTGAGTGTTTAGCAGTATATGCTAATGGATCCAAGGAATTTGGAAAAAACAAAACAAAACAAAAACTTCTTCTCACCTTTGTTTGTTTGATTTGCATTAAGCTGTAAGATCCACTTCCACATTAAAACAAACCTGCAAAATAAAACAAGAACTTACTATACAGCTGTCATTGTTTTCTGCTTGTGTTCTAGACTATTTTCAAATAACATCAATGTTGGTACTTCAATTAAAAAATCCACCAAGAAATCGTATCAAATATACACGCACTATTAAGTGGGCAGAACAGGGGAAAAAAGATTGCATGGCAAGAAAAGCTCTGCTGCATTTTCTGCTACTGCCCTAAAAGTCAGCTATCTTAAGTTCCGTGAATGGGGAATGAAGCATAGAAAGTAACTGGTTACAAATGAAAGTTGGGTGTTTGGTTTTTTGGTGGGGTTTTTTGTATGGGTTTTTTTTTTTTTTTTTTTAAATCTTTTTAGCAAAGAAGATCAACATATCTGAGATTAAGTGTTAGAGGGTTTTAAACCTGGGCCTCACTAATTCCTCACTTTTCCTAGGAAAGCTGTGTTTATTATTTTAAGGCTAGCTGGCCCATTTTAAAATCATAACTTACTTTGCCTTCACAAAGGCTGATTAATGTCAGATTAAATGTTCTATTTTCAGTTTTCCTTATGGATCTTTTACAGAACTAACTACACAAGGAAATTTTTCACTTCCTAGGTGGAGATATCAGACTATATAACATTTGGAAGAGACTCTGAAAGTCACTGAAGCTGCACAAAACCAAGAATGGATTTGGGTACAGCATCTCTACAGAACTGGGTCTACTTCTAATGAAGACACACAACAATAGCATACGGCTTTACAAAGAGGGTTATTCATATCTAGACTAAACTAAGGTATCCATCACCAGAATTAACTCTGAGATTCCTCCCCTCAATTTGTTCACACATAGCTTTTTGATTCCGAGTTCCCCAGTCAGCCTGTAACTGCCTCAAAGCCACCTGCCTAAATTACAAAGGCAGAGTAAGGAAAGACAGACCTTTCCAAAAAGTCTTGCTGGGCGATACCAAGCAACAGAAAACAACTCTCCAAGCTCCTTTCCCTAGCCCCAGGATCATTTCCTAATTATCACATTAAACCGTAGCCTTTATGCATTAATATTTTTCAAAAGATACACTTATTTCTCAAATAAGTTGTATTACAGAAAAAGTTAAATTCTTCAGTCAGGTTTTAGAGTAACATTCACATGCCTAGAGGAGCAAAAGTGTTATTTTCAAGCAGCAGTGGAGCCCTACTGTACGATACAGAAGGTAAATGTAAAGGTACAGTTAAAAAAGCCCACAAAATACACCCTGCATGTATGAAGAGACAAAACACCTTTCAAAAAAATGGGAAAGAAGGTCTGTGCAGGCTTTACATTATCAAACACTAAGATCAGCACTAAACCAGACATCTCGGTAAACCTGTGCACTTTGGCCTGGCAGAGTCAATCCCTGTCTAACACTTCTTTCACTACAAGTAAGAACTACATCAATGACTCTGCCCCCTGTGCAAAATGATTTCACAACACCACTGTAGCGATTATCACCTCTTCTGAACATTGCAATTAGCTAAACATTAGCAGTAACTATTCTCAACATAGGTTTCATGGTTTGCGATTCAAGCGTAGACAGAATCTTTGCATCAAAGGATCAAGCCCAGACAACTGCATATCACTGTGGTAATACAGCAGGCCGTCATAAAACCTGTAACACTAACAGCTTTTTCATGGAACCACATTACTTCAGAGCAATCAATTTACTCTGACATAAAATGTGAAGTCTTGCCCTACACTGCCTGTCTGGAGGGCATGCACACTTGTACTCATTGCGTGTGCTCTTTGGAGAAAACAAATGCGAGTGCTCTTGAACGTCAGCATTCTCTGGTTCACAGGGAGCTCACAGACCACTTTAGGGATAAATTTGGGGTTACTCTATACGTACATCCAGCACAGAGGGAAAGTGAAGGGAACAGAGAAGTTGGGCCATCATAATTTGGATATTGTCCAGCTGAAGGAAAGCTGACAGAATTTTCACAAAGAGATCATCAGCAAGCAAGCTGCCAAAAGACAAAAGGGCTGTCCGCTGCAGCCCTGTGTTACAATTCTGCAGGGCCCTTCGAAGTTTAACTCCCCTGTTTGGGATTTCAAACCCACTGGTGTTCAAAGCTCCACCCCATAGGAGACAGTAGGTGCAGTGGCATGCAAACATCTTGATGAAAGCAATGCAATCTGCACCACGACAAGATTTTAGCCCAGACCATCAATAGCATTTAGACTCTCACTGTTTAAAGCGACCCAACCTACAGTACTTTACCAAAACTCACCTCTCAAAGGCCTTTCGGCTGTCAAGGAAGGTTCCTCTCACAAACAATCAAATGCTAACACCTACTATTCATTTCAAGGGTGCTGACATTTGGAATAACTGAGCACCTGAAATTCTTTACCAGCAGATCCAAGAGAGGTAGTTCTCCAAGACTCCTTAGGGAAAGGCAAAGATTTCAAAATCACAAGCATTTTGGCTCTGATTTTCCTATATTAATTCTCATTATCAGGAAAGGAAGTGAGAATGAAAGCCGCTCTGCCTCACCAAGTAATAAAAGCAGCGTCAAAAGGGACTCAGAAGCAGGAAAGAAATGCAGTTACAGAGCATTCACCTTGAGGCCTTGCCACTCAAAGAGCGAAAAGGGGCCCACAGCAGGTACCAGGGCTGCTGTAAAATGGTTAGGCTTCTGATCACGGATAAGCAGCTGCCTGTTCTGATAAGGGCAGAGAAAAGGAAGTGGAAGAAAACTGCAACGGTGGAGATGGGCGATATCTCACATGTAGCCCCAGTGATACTGAAGAAACACAAAAGGACTCAAAGTGCCTAAAAAGCGCAAACATTTCTTACTAATTGGTAAATGTGAACCAAGGCTGGTTCAGTGCCAGCAACGATCACTTCACCCAGTGATGAAAGAAAAAAGCAGCATACCAGCGATACTTCTTTTAATGCAACACACGAAAAAGGCTAAAATAGGCACAAGAAGTTCGCCAGCCTGTGTGCAATGACAAAGTCACATCTGCTCAGACACAGAAGTACAACCCCTCAAGTGTATCTGAGTTAGACACACACAAAGAGATTCTCAAAAAGCATTTGTTCAAAGAATAATTTAAAAGGCTGTATATACAAGCTGTAAAATAATTGTTACAGGTAATCACACTAGAGGAGTAAAAATTTTTAACCATTCTGGTTAGCTAGAGAACAGCTATAGAAACTTCTATATCACTGCTTTCCCAAGTAAACAGAAGTTACAGCTGCCACTTCAAAATTCAGGTTCACAAAGAACCAAGATAACTACTTTCACACCCACAAAGACAGCAGAAAAGATTTTATCCATGAATCTTGCATCAAGCTCATAACCATTCACAATACAAGGTTTATAGAAAGACAAATAATCTAAGTCCAAACGTAAGTTACTCAACAAAACTTGCCTAACTACTCCTCTTGTCATTAGAGCTGGATCTTATGTCAAGACTAAATTTACTTTTATTCACTTCCTATTTATGTTATTAGGGCCCTGTTTGCTATAATGAAATATCTCCTGTAACGTGCCCCTCTCTGGAGAAAAAGTTTGAGAAACACTAGAATGTAAAGGTGTACAATGAGTAAATAAGATCTGCAGTAATACTAACAAGAGTTTTGATCTATTTATCTACTGTTTACCCCTTACTTCCTAACAGATCTGTGATAACTGACATTTCAACATGTATCAGGGAAAAGACACTTAACCATCTTTAACCACCACTTCTCCTGGAATGGTTGCAGTCAGGAACGTAATTCATAGAGAAGTTTTTTGTCTGGTTGTTCACCAGCTTAACATGAAATCACAGCAAAAGGCCTGCAACTGCAGTCTTGATTTCAAGTACTTTCTGGGACTTATAGTAAGTGATTAAGTGGTTCAGAGTGGCATTTACATTTACTTGGATACTGCTGTCCCAGCATGAAGATCTGCTAAATTCAAAAGGCAGAAATTTCCTTCTAGTATCTGATGCAGCTGTGGAAAACATTCATAATCTTACAGAAATCTAATAATCCTGAGAATCAGTGCAGGAAAAAACAGCCAACAGAAAACAGAGATTACTCTAACAAAAGGCTATTACAAGAAACTCAGAAGAAGCTTCAGCTAAAATTGTACACACAACTACCAAGCATAAAGCAATTTCAGAAGAGGACTGAAAAAGCAAAAACCTAGCTGACAATAGTCTCCTAAATCAGTTAGTACAGCTGAAAAGCTCTTTAAATACAAGCCTACAGTGCCATTTTCCCAACAAGTAGTCAACAATGACCTTGTCTGTACAAAATGTAGTTTCCTGCTTTCTGTTTGCACAAGAAGCTTTGATGCTCTTTGATTTCTATCAAAAAGTATCAAAAAAGTATCAAAAACACGAGGTTTTCTAAAGATCACAAAATTAGTTCCCTTTGAGACTTTGTAAAGCTTCTCTCAATCTATCCTATTCCAACCTTAGTTTAACCAACTGAATTATAAATGTCACAATCAAATTTACCAAAATTAAATTTGCAAAGGAAAAATAACAATCACTCTTCTTACAATAGTTAATGCAAAGCGATATTTAAGATCAGGCACCCTACTGAAGCCTGAATTATCTAGAAGTCAAGTTAAGCAAAAACTTAACACTTCACAACATGAAGAGTCAAAATTTTAAGTCCTTTTACTGGAGATACTTCTGACTTCAAAGAATTTGCAGTGACTGAACAAGAGCGAGCAAGCAAGGGACTTGCAAGAGAGAAGACTACCTCCTGCATTTTGAATCTCCTGCTAGATTTTGAGTTATCTAAAAAATAGTTCAAAGAAGTTACAGTTCTTCCTTTGTCTATTCATCACAGCGCACAGTTCCCAAAGCTGTGGTAGGGCTTTCACATGGAAGTGTTGAAATCTCTTGTTTTTCTACTCGGAGAAAGTTTTGCTTTTTGACAACACCCCATATGGGATGGTGAAGCACTTCAAGGAAAAGGAAGACAACATAGGAAATGAACACAGCTGATCATACCTCAGACTGTGAAGCTGTTGCAGTCCAAACAAGATTACAAGTAGATGAATGCAACGTTAATAGGAGTTATCACAGTAGGGGAAAAAAAGTAGTCAGAGAGTGTAGCTTCAATAAAAAAGAACTTGTGTTTTTAGCATCAACTAAGTCAAACAACAGATTTAACTGTTATTTCAAAAAAATCTGTATTACATGAATAAAAAAATGGAAAAGCCATCAGAGGGAAAAATATTCTAGGTAGACTGGGGTTCAGACTAACAAAATGTATATTGGTCAAAAAGGTTACTTTTCCTCTCCATCACTAAACAGATAAAGTAGTAAGCATTAACAGATGTACACAGTAGGCACACAATACAGATTGAATGATGTCTACGGAGAAGCAAGGGGAAACAAACATCATTTAAGAGCTGTTTACTTTGAGCATACATTATCCAATACCCAAACATGTAACAATCAAAATACAAACGAAAGCATCATAAAAGCACTAAACTGAAGCATCAGTTTAAAGATGGAGTTCTGAAAACATTTAGAACTTCAAGGCCTTAACAGACAAAATTAATATATTGTTTCTGAAGGTTACTTATCAGTGCAGTTTCCCCCTTCAGCTAAGATTACTTGTAACATTCTAAGTGTCATTGATATTTAATAAATACATTTACAGTCCATCAATATCCAGCTAAATCGAATGGCATTCTTCACAATGAGAATTACCATAAGCAATAAGCTGCAGAGAAATAGTTCACCTTCTTTCTCTAAACTCTACCAGTTTAAGCTACGGATCAACATACCACTTGCATAATAAACACCTGGATATTTTCAGCCACCCTTACAGCCTATTTATCTTCACCACATGAACTGGCTCTTCATTTGCTGCGTTTATGTACCTTAAATACAACAGCTTCTCCCAAACAGGAAAAGCTTAAAGCACAGAATGACATCATCTCTCTGTTCCACTCCGAACTACAAATGGCACTGTACATAACCTTGGCATCATCCTTGACATTGAACACTTCTCCTTTCGTTATGCTGTCAGCAAAATCTTGTCAATACATTACCTGTGCAGGAACTGCCTCTACCCTTCAGCTACAGAATCACTCACTCCTCCAGTCTGAATTACTGTATATTCCTTCACCATATCACCACATAAGCTTTACATACAGCACCCCAAAATACAGTGACACACCCTCTGACTATAAGCATTGCATGAATGCCTTGCCTACCTCATAGAAATTGATTGTGATTCCTTACAAATTTCTAGTCTGAGTTTGCACACCCAGTTTCTCAGCTGAAACTAAGTAATCAGAAATCCAGAACAGAAAGCTTCTTCACTGAAGTGCTGTCCTGGTTTTGGCTGGGATAGAGTTTTCTTCCCAGTAGCTGGTATAGTGCTGTGTTTTGGATTTAGTATGAGAATAATGTTGATAACACACTGATGTTTTAGTTGTTGCTAAGCAGTGCTTACACTAGCCAAGGACTTTTTCAGCTCCCCATGCTCTGCCAGGTGCACAAGGAGCTGAGAAGGGGCACAGACAGGACAGCTCACCTCAGCTGGCCAAAGGGATATTCCATACCATACGACATCATGCCCAGTATATAAATGGGGGGAATTGGCCAGGGGGCAGCGACTGCTGCTCGGGTACGGGCTGGGCATCAGTTGGCAGGTGGTAAGCAGTTACATCACTTGTTTTTCCTGGGTTTTGTTTCTTTCTCACTCTTGTTTTTTTCCTTTTCATGACAATTTATTATTATTACCACCATTATTTTATTTCAGTTAAACTGTTTTTATCTCAACTCATGAGTTTTCTTACTTTTGCTCTTCAGATTCCCTCCCCCCTCCCACCAGGGGGGGCGGGTGAGCAAGTGGCTGTGTGGTGCTTGGTTGCCGACTGGGGCTAAACCACAAGAAGTGCTTTTCTAAGGAACCACTCAATTCAAAAACATGCATTTTGTGTTTTTAGAAAAAAAAAATTTTTTTTTAGAAACATCTGAAGAAGCACCTTCCATGTGCTCATTTTAAGAAAACAGCCTGTTACATTTCAGGGTGCATTTTCAAAATACCAAACCATACTGTGGTGTTAGCCATTTGTAGTGTCATCCTCTCCTTCTACAAAGCCAACAAAACTTTAATAAAAACATGAAGGAGGCAAAGCTAAGCATAAGAATAAAAAAAGTTCAAGTTAACGCTGTGTACATCAAATTAGTGCATCCCTTTTCCGTACCACCAAGCTGCAACATTCTACTGTCCAAATGACTGTCTTAAAATACTGTGCATTCTTCTACAATTTGAAAGTTGCATTTTATGTATTTGGCGCATATGCCTGTAAATGAGGCAGGATTCCACTGAGATCAGTCAGAAGACTGATTCGTACAAGATACTGAAGGAAGGTATGAAATAAGATTGCACAATAAAAATAATACATATGTACAAAGTAAATAAAGCGCGTGTACTACTTGAGAAATACCATGTTTAAGTACAGATACTTGCATTCCAAGTCATAGGCAACCATATATTTCAGATGCAAACTTTAAGTAGAGGCCTTCTTAATTTTTACCAACAACCGCTGAATAATCTTTCATAAATCCCCTGAATAGAAAATAGTTTATCAGCTCCATCTCTACAGAATGAATCCAGTGCCTTTTCAGTTGGAAAGTCTGACAGAACTTCACCAAAACCCCCCAAAAACTGAAAGAACTACAGAAAAATGGGATCTGCTGTAGACACAGCACACATACAGGACTTTGATGAAGAGCAGACACAGTTTGTCAGTCCGTACCTGCCATCAAGTCTGCCACCTGTAGTATCCTGACACACAGAGAAATGCATCAATTAATCTTCACACATTCGTTGCTCTCCCCATATCCCTTTTCTGATGTACCGCGTTACACACCTCTGAAATTCTTCAACATAACTGCACTCTTCCCTATTAATAACAAAACCTGAAAAAAGTTTACTCCACAAAACATACACTTATGTCCTTATGAAATAAAATACAATTCAGATCCCTCAGAATATTCCACTCTAGAATCTGATCCTTATTTATACATCTTCAAATGGGATTCCGATTGGACATTTTTTTTTATTTTGAACTCAAAATAGAAAAATATATCTTAAACAAAAGCTTTGCTGCATAAAAAAAACCTTAAGGTCTTCATTTCTGAAAGCCAGAATTCCGTTACCAGATACCACATACTTTGTGAAATAGTATCAGGGTTTTGTTTGTTTTTTTAAAATGATTACCATAAGAGATCAATACTCATACAGAGTATTTTTTTCCACAAGTTGTTTTATAACGACATTATGTTTATTAACACAATTTAAAACCAATAAGCAATTTTTTGGGGTAGAAAAAGCAGTAATTAGGTTTTTAAAATATTTACTAGAAATTAGAATAGATTGGTATTCTAAAACAAGAAGCCTGATGATAGCCATTAATATCTAAGTGGATTTAAATCTCTGTTTCCATTAAGGACACTTTTACCTAAAAGCAGTATCTCACACATTTCTAATAGTAGTTAAAGCAGCACATTAATAGTCAAGCCATGTCGTTACTGTAGCAACAATGATTTCTGGTAGCCATTTTCTTTTCAGCTTTAACACTGTTCCAAAGCCAACAGTCCTTACTGCAATCTCTGTTTAAACCCAAAGGCGGCAAACTGCTCAGCAGTTTCCTCTCTGGCTGCGTACTTCAGATACCTCCCTCTAGGCTGTCTTCTTCAGTGCAATGTACTTACCTAGCAGTATTCTCTAATGCTGGACTCAACACAATTCCAGTTTACAGTAATGAAAACAAAACAGTATGACAGTCCTCTTAAAAAAAAAAAACCAACCCAAACAAAAAACCAAACCCACAAAACAACCTACATTTAGGAGACTAAACATTTGCAGGACACTGACAGAGAACAGCAGCGATGCGATTCATTATTTTAGCCTGCAGGCTCTAAGAATACAGCCCAAGACAAGATTACCAGGTAGCAGGCTTATAGCCTTGGTCATTGCACTGACAGCAGCCACAAAGAACCCCTTCTCAGGTCACAGATTACAAAATCAAAGCAGGTGCTGTAACCAAAAGCAATTTCTTAGTAGATTGACATGTCTCTGAATTTTCTGTATTTAGAAAACCATTTTAAGACAAAACTAGCATACACATTCATTTCCAACTCTTCCCCTACAATTCTGCAGCTTTAAAAATGACAACACCTGAAACACTCTCCTGGCTTTCTTAAGATTTCAATGCAGTTTTTAAAAGGTTGAACCTAAAATCTTACCGTTCAAAATTAGTGATAAATGACACTATTTTCACTTCTTTATTTTTTTTAAAAAAATCTCCCTTTCCTGTATCATGACAGTTTGGAGGAAAGCAGTGGTGGGAGGGCACTAATAAGAAAGTGAAATGCATAACCATTCATTAAGAGCAATGGGAGGAAATAGCGAACTGGTATTAGTGCACAAGTACCCCTTACAAAACAGGATCCTAAGTCCAGATTCAGTTCCTCACAAGTTTGTTCCAGTTGAACGGGCAGCTATGCTGGGATCACGAGCTCTAATGCCTGCTGTTGTCTGTCTAGACAGTAGACCACGGCAGGAAAGGAAAACTCCTGTTCATAGCCTTAGAGATGTAAAACCTAACAAAGATTTCATAGAGATTTCATGCACACTTAGATATCCATAAGTATTTGTAAACCTCTGCTTATAAACTAATAATAAATACCTCATATGTAAGGGCTTAAGCTTAAAATGAAGGTAGGTTTAAGCTGAACTCTGACTTGGTGTGGTTGAGACACTTTATTCTGATATCCCTATGACAGCAACCTCCAGCAGAGGACAGAGTAGACTCTAGATTATTAGAGTGTCTTTAAACACCACTGCTAACTCCCAGAGAGCCTGCTTACTTATCAGAGGACTAAGCTGTCACTACAATGAATGCTCCAGTATGAAGAATATAACCATATAAAATCATAACCTAGAAATATAAATTCCAGTACCAGCACTCTTCCTCCAATAGTTTTGTCCAAATAAAATACACATATTTTATACAACAGGATTCAACTACCGCTTATCAGTTTTGAAGGGAAGCTACAAAATACTTTGCTTTCTGATTGGGTTTGTGTACATGCTATTACTTGTAATCTATGAAAGATCACTTTTGGGAGTCACATATACATAACCAGTAACATAAAGCCTTTCTTTCATTTTGCAGGAGCCTGCTTTTTGATGACAGAGGATTGGTTTTTGCTGAAGGAATAAAGTTAGAATATGCTGTCAACACTATCACTGTAATAGCTATTGAAAATGGTTTTTAAAATAAGTAAAAATCCATTCCTCACTGAGCTACTCAGTGTTCACTCTTGGTTTGGTGGCACTTTAAGCTTCCAACATTGTCCATCACGTACATAAATAGGAAAAAAAACCCCCCTATTTCCTACTTTAGATAAGCTGTAGCAATGCAACACAATTAAACCAATTATGTTTTATTTTTACTTCTTTATGCTAGACAGCTGCAGGTCTAGCATAAGAGAGGTCTTTTTTTTTTTTTAAATAGGAACAACCCACATCTTACAACGCAGGTTATACTGCCACACCTGGCAAGCAAACTGGGGCAAACGCCTCCTCCACGCACCTCTTTGAAATGTAGTTTGAGACCACTAGTTACTGTTTTGAACACTCCATCGTACCAGCCACACATCACCAGCACCACAACCACAGATCAGCTCTGACACAACGTCCATGTCTCATTAGCAAGCTCCTGTGTTCAGTCAGACAGCATCCACAAGTTTTATTACTAACACACTTAATTCATCACCGTGCAGGATTGTTTTCTATAGTATACTTTCCAAGTGCTTTGTAAAGTAACTAAGCCTTTGCTCGAAGATTATTCTATGAAAAGCATTTTGCTACGAAGCAGATATTCTCAAGGTCTCTATCCCAAGGTCTCTCTACCCAAGTCCTGCAGTACCTTGAAGTCTACTTTCTACACTGTTTAATAAACTTCTGTGGAGTCTGTGTGTCAGACTGCAAGAAGGTATATCAAGTCCTGGGCAGGCTCCACTTCAAGGTTAGGGCTTCATTAATCCTTCTCTCTTCAAACTTGAACCCTTTAAATGCTTGTGGACTTTGGTCCACTGTTCACTTTCCTTTTGCTTAGCCACCAATCCGGCAGAAGTTGTCTATCTTTGATTCTTTTACTATTTGAATTAATTCTTCCAAACATAACAGCTAATGGACAAACTCAGTCCTTCCAACTTGTATTTTTTTCTAGTAATAAGATACCTGGGATTTCAGGTGTAAGTGTGCAGCGTTTCATGCAGAGACTTAGCTCCGTTCATTTGCATACACATAGTAAAGTACACTGTATTTTACTGCCCTGTCATATCTGCAAATACGTATCTTCTGGCCTAGTTTCCATGAGCTAGCTATAATGATACACAACCAGTAAACTGAGGCAGGGCACACAGGTTCTGACAAATATATTTCAGGGTCAAAACACACCCTCCACACACCACAAAACCCATTACATCGCATGTGTTTGGCGTTCATCGCCACCATTTTGGTCATGTGACATACACTGCTACTCCTACAAAATACTGATCTCATGACAGAAGTGCCAATGTCTCCACCATATGATGAATTACAGCAGTGAGTACCCTTGTTCTGGCGAGGAAGGCATCCTTCTGGTACACCCCCAAAGAAGCTGTAAGCTTTTCATAAAAGACAACAGCAAAAAGCATGCCATGTTGGTTATCCTCACCTGTGCATATCCAGCCCATTGGCTGTCCTTAGGCACCTAATCTGGTTGGGGCTAAGAAAGTAGGTACACTCGATTTGTCAGTTTTCCTGACCAGAACAGATTTCCCAACCAAACTTTCAAAAGTAGCCCAAGAAACAGAAGAGACAAGACATATACTCTAAGCCTGTTTCATATGCTTTACATTGGATTACAGGGATAGTGCAAAAGAACCAGACCTGCATGGGCTAAGGTTGTATAAAAATCAGGAGTATAAAATAAATATACATGCAGCTGGCACAAGCCATTCACATAATGACTCCTTTTCAGAATAGACACAAATGACAGCTTTTTAACTAAGGCAAAGAAACCTGTATGTTTCCCATGCCTCCCCTGTGCCTTAAAAAGTACATAACCCTGAGACAGAAATATTTTCTTCTAGCAAGTAAACAGCTTATGTTATTTGCACTAAGAACAAAGCTTCTTAAAACAAATGAAAGTCAGCACCTCAGATAAAAGAAACTTTGCCATTGTCTTGGACACCCACAGTTGAAACAAAACAATCACCAGAACACCTCCTGCAAAGGCTTCATAAATTCACGTAAATAGGTGACTAAGTTTTTGGGACATATTAGTCAATAAGTCATCAGAGGCTCTGTGCCTACTTTTAGGTCCATAAATAGGGTTGACTATTTGCCCGCTGACTAGCCCCAGAGCTACTATCTTGGCTCATTACTGGGAATTTTGTAAACATACAAGCTAGATTTTCAAGGTTAGCTCTGGTATTTCATGTTTGTTTTCAGCTGGAAGACTGAATTATAATCAACACTAAATGCTTAGAGAATATCCATTAATGTGAAATCTTCTGGCTTAAATGGATTAAAGGAGAGAGAGGAACTCTTCCTTAGGTTCATGACAGCATATAGAAGCATACTTAGAGCAATTCTGATGAAAATGCTCAGAACTTAGTCAATTCCAACTTCATCAACTTTGAACAGCTTCAGAGAAAATGAGACAAACTACTCTCCAGAACTCTGTTAAAAGTACAGAAATACTTATTACTACAAATTTAAGAAATAACCTGTCTTTATCCTCAGATTCACAAAACCAAAGAAAATTCAGAGAACAAATAAAAGAGAAAAAAGAAGTTACAGCACAGAACAGGCCAACTTCTCCAAAATTGGACTTCAGAATACCCTAACCAAAGCTATTCCCTAACTATATTTACGCCTATCAGAAAACTGTTGGGAATTTACAATAATTACAGGAAAAGAATGCGATATTTGTGTCTTTAATTTTTTATGAGATATAGGCAGACATAAAACACTCATATTTGTCCTGAAGGCAAGACTAAAGAAAAGGTGAGGGGGTTTTGGGGTGGGGCTTTTGTTGCTTTCTGGTTTCAGGCTTTGTTTGTTTGTTTGTTTTTTGGTTGGTTGGTTGGCTAGGTTTTTTTACACTAATAGGGTTGTCCTATTAAAAACAAAAGTGTGAATTCTGAATAGAGAAGTACTGGTTACAAAAGGTAACACTTCAATATTTTTTCTTTCAAATAACTTCACACAGCTTTGGTTTTCATTTCTGAACACTAAAATCTCCTTTAAGGTCAGGAAGAAATGCTAATGAATCTACAGCAAACATGAAAAAGGGCAACCTCAAGAATGTAAGAAACAGTGCACTTTCTCCTGCCGAAAATGACATTCCAGAAGATGACTTAAAAAACTAAAGGAATAGTTGAGGTAAAACTGTTTGGTAGAATGAAAATGAAGTCACAGAGAGATTACTTTGAACAAAATCACCCTGGGTCCTAGTATTAATATTACTAAGTTGGAAGAAGACTTTAAGATGATCACGGAAGCCACAACACAAGGGATCGCTAATGAATCCTCCCTCCTTTATATTTACATCCTTTGAAAACAGCATGCATCAGCATGCTTCAGGACCGGCCTACTAGATGGACCTACAGCCAAGCTATTTGGAATATATTAAATAGAACTTCATTTAAAACGGCACCCAACGTCCTGAACACCAAAATGATCACTTTGCGGAAGTCAAACCAACCCACTTTTCTCTAAATGGCTTAACAGACAAAAAACCCAACTCATGATGAAAGCTCCAAATGACATGAAGAAATGTTCTGCTGGGATACCACAATACTTTTTATGCAAAAGTATAAGCTCATCTCTCTAATTCCTTAATGGACATTGCTGGACTTCTGAAGAGACTACCAAACCTGGATGCCTTCATCATTTTACTAAATGTCAATACATTACATTAAACATAGCCTTTGTTTAGAACTTTGTATCTTGTTCCGTAACACAATACTCTTATATTGGAAAACAATAAAAAAAGATTTTAATTGTTTGTCTCTATATAAATGTTTATACAGATCTATCTGGATAGATAGGCAAAGGAACACACATAAACTGTGCACATGCACACACAAAACTCCTGCAATGGTTACAAAAAAACCCCTCCCACTACAGCATCACCATTTTTTTTGTTTGTTTTTGACAAAAATCCTTGCTAGACTACCTCTTGCACATCACTGGACTGAAAAATGGAAGGCAAATTCCCAAATTGTTTTTAGTGTCTAAAAGACATTTCTGAAAATGAATTATCACGGTACCTGTATGGTATTTTTAGAAATAGTATGACACTTCAGTTATATAGGAACCTCAATGGTTTTTCCCAAGTACCATTTCTATTTTTCCTTCTCTCCCTTGTGCAGAAACACGTTATGCCTGTAAACACACATTACTGCTGGCAAAATTGTGAAAAGCGACAGCAGTCCTACAATCACAGTACAGTGGTAGACCTGGATAATAATTTTTTTTCTGGACAAGCTGTTCCTCTCCAACCCTTGCACATGCCAGGAAAGGAACTGGACCTCTCTCATTCACCAGCACTTTCTGCCACATGTATTGCAGCAAGAGTCACAGTGAACTCAGCCAGTAAGTCTCACCACTAAGAAAGGCTGGGAACAGGGGCCCGTTGTTTACAGGAACATGGTACTAAACGCTAGTGAGGTACCTACCTTACTTCAAAACACTAACAAAAGGAAAGGTCTGTGGGAATCCGTGCTAGAGCAGCCAATCAGCAAGTCTACCACATCTCATCACAATATGTGTCACCATCATCCAATATAGCCAAGGCTTTATAAGGACACAGAAAAAAAACAATCACTATTCCCAAAGCACTTACAAAAACACCAAGTCAGTCAAAACAAACCTTCAGAGGTTTCCCCAAAGCAAAGATGTAGAGCAAATATACAACAGACAGTATCTACAGTCGTCTTTGGTTTATGTACTACACAAGCAACCTTTCCACTTGAGTTTCACTACCATTTCAGTTCAATTTGCATACTAGACATGCAAACTCTACTCCCTCCCATTCTGTAATTGCTCCAAAGCCTTCACATTTTTTCATCTCAGCTTATCTAGGTTAATTCACCATCACATGTCCCCCCAACTTACCTTATCCCTTCTTTCCCAAAAGAAAACTGCCACAACATAATTTATTTTCGTTAATAAGTACCTGAGTAGGCGGCACTAACTGATATTTTGTTCTCAACTTCTCAGAAGATGAAAAACTGTTTTTAAAGTAACCTCAGAGTTCTAGCGTTCATTATAATTTGTATACAATGCAATTATTTTCATTACATGCCACACATTCTCATTTTCTAAGTGTTGCTCGAGAACAGAAAAGATTAGGTTATTTCACCGATGTCAATACATAGATTAAGGAAAAAGGAAGCAGAAGAGGACAGAGTATCCAATTCACTGTAGGAGAGAGCTGGCAGAAGCCAGCTGCAGAACTGTCACTTCCCACTCCCTGTGATAGCACATACAATCAAGACTTTTCACAGAAGATACACTCCTAACAGCTATGGTATTAAAACAAGAAGCAGCACTTCTTTGTGAAGAAATAAAAGTTGTTTATATTGGAACTTTTCAGGCAAAGGCCATCCTTTGTTGAAAATAAAATTTCTAATAACAAGCCAACTTACAGTAACAACAAAAAAAAGCTTTCGGAAAAAAATACTCCCCTTCTCTCCCTTCCCCACCAATTACCACAGGGAATCACAGAAATCTAGTGTCTTTAGTGAAGGCTCCTAAGAACATGCATAAGAACACGTGGTTTCTTTGCAAACAAAATAATCATAATTACAAGAAACACCTCAATAACCTACAACCACTGTTTTAGTGGTTGGCAGCCTAATTTTAGGATATAAATTTTATAAAGTTCCTACATCTTCTGACTGAAAAAGATAAATTTGGAAAAACAAGATAATATTAGACATAGTTTCTGAAACTTTACAGCCACAAAACTGTTGCATATGCCTACATTTGAAGATTAAGAAAGATATCAACAATAAACGTTATAAACATTAAGGGCTTTTTCAAAAAGTAGTCCTCAAGAATTAAATGAAAAAGATAGTGTTCCTAGGAGAGCTGAGTGGAATCAGAAGCAAACAGCAGAAATATTCAGAGGGCAGCCACTCGAGAAGACAAAAACTGAAGTTTAAAAAAAAAAATAAGAAGGCAAGCTACCAACCAGAACACTCTATGAAGAGCAGCAAAACAAAACCCCAAACAAACCATAACCACCACCCATCACCCACTGACTGCTGCCAGACAAGAAACAGATACCTATCACTTCCTACCAGCAGCAGCAAGGAGCAGTTTCAGAGCTGCCATGCTTCAGAAGCAGACGTAAGTAATGGCTTTCCAAAAGCAGGCCCCTGACCTCATGTTGTATACCTTTGCTGGAAAGAAATCTTGGGTGGAAAACTCATCCTTGTCCCCAAAGAGCCACACTGAGAAGGTAGATGGGATAAAGCACAATTCATGCTATCAATGCACCAAATTATTATTCAGGAGCGATTAGTTACTACTTTTCAACATTACAATGCTCACATTTGTTAAGGAATTCCTCATTTCTTTCACTCAAGCTAAAAAAGCACCCATCAGGTAAAAGCCTGTAAATGAAGGTAAATTATACAAGACCTTGCACCTTGTTTTGCTTGTGTTCCATCACTTTGTTGTGGAAAGTATTTTTAGATGGAGTGCTAACAGTTGGCCCAGAAAACACAAAAAAGTTACGAGGATCTCGATCCCTGTCTTCCCCTACAGTTGGGCAAATCAAGAAGGCACCTGTAATTCCTTCCCCACCTCCAGCTGCTTTGTGTGAACTGTAACGTTATCAAGCACTCATTTAAGGCAAGCAAAAATGTAAGCATTCAAAATAATGTCCCTTTATAAAAAAAATCTGATTGCAAATATCTCAGACCGCAACTTCTACCTTTTTATTTTCACGCAGAAAAGACTAAGACTGTACTCCAGTCTCCAAAACTCCCAAGGCTTTTCTAAGTAAGGCAAGTATCTGACTTGCAACGTTAAGCATACTGAAAATAGTTACTACACACAAACAATAGGCCTGAAATATTCCAAAGCCCAGCAATCTGACCTTTATTCTGATTTGAGCACGAACTTCACATCCTCTGGGTTAAGTTTCAAGAAATACTGAATTACTAAATATCCCATCATCCTTCACCTAGTCGATTATATGTAATATTAAGCACTCAGTGTCAATCAATAAATGTCAACCGAAGATTTACCATTTCCAGCAGCTGGATTTAGTCACACCTGAAACCAGCAATTCCCATACCAAGAGTATCACAAGTACATCTCCTGGAGCGAGAGTTCTCTGTATTAGCAAGTTTGCTCAGAAATATTAAGTCAGTTAATATTTAGTGCAACTAAAACCAAAAACTGCCTACTCACCGTGAAGCCACTGTCTCCCCCCCTTTAACCTCATTGGCAACATAAGGGCATTGCTGCAATAGTTTATCAACGTAACAGCTGCTGCGTACAGTTGAACAGCATCAGAAACGCAGCACAACTGGATACTCATTTTTGTTTGGATTATTTTATTTCCTTACTTTTAAATTTTAAAAAGCTTGCTCTCCTTCAATAAAGCACCACTTAGGAGTGAATACCACAGAATTCGGGGTAGACTTCGTACCAAGATGAAATACTCATGCCGTGACACTGCATCGCCTACTAGGTAACGTGACTGATCCCGTGACCACCACGCTCTTTTTAAGTTTTAGAAAACCCACACATTAGAAGTTTATGCAAGACCATTACATGGTCTTTCTTGACAGAGCGCTGTGATTTGAGCATCAAATTACCTCTCACAGTGTTACAGGATCGCTGTACTGATGCACTGTATTTGTGTCCTTTTTTACGCAACCAGGGAAGTCAGAGTGACCATTTCACACCCTTGCCTTTCAAAAAGAAGCCTTCCTACAGTTCTGTGAACAACAGGGACATGGCTTTTCTACCATCACAGCTCGTGCAAAGTATTAACTGACACAAGTTTTGATTTAAGGGACAATGCATACCAGCATGAAAGTGTATGTGCCTTTTTTTTTTTTAATTAAGCGTGAAAAGGGTACTTTTTCATGATATACAAACCACATGAAATCCTTTAACCCAGATAGACCAGTAGTATCTTTACGCATATCAGCCAGAATTACCAACATTCACAATTTCCTTGGGTAACTTAAGCTCTTTTTCCAGTAGCTATACGAAGTTTGCACCTACACTGAAAAAAAAAAGCAGCAAGGAAAAACGTTAATTATCAAAAATCAGCTCAAGAAGATAAATTAACATATTTTTAGAGAAGACAGACTTGTTTCGGTTTATTTCACCAGGGATTTCTTTACACTCTGAAGTTCGGTGGACGCTAGTTTCACCTGCAGGAATCGGGCTTCGGAGGCCCTGCCAACTTAAACCAGTCTCAAAGTCAATTGAAGTGAGTGCAACATTGTTCAGATATAACCTCATTTTATTAAATGATTTTCCTCCCAATCTCTGAATACATAATACAGTAAAGTCACAATCCAGAGTAGAGTGAACTAATTCAATTTGGCTTAAAGTAACTGTAACGTTAGAGTAGTGCATTTGGTATTAAAATAATGTATTAAACCAAGTATCTTAAAGCAGTCCTCTAACAGCCACACCAGTTGAACTATGTAGAAGACAAGTTGTTTGAAAATGTAAAAACAGGAGGAAAATGAGTTACTGACCAACCAAACTCAGCCAATCAGAACTGTTCAAAGACCTTTAATTCAAGCCAACATCAGGTGAAACTGCACAGCCAGTGCATTCTGTATTTTTTCCAGTTTTAAGTCCTCAGATGTTTTGCAAGCTGGTAAAAGTCTGAAAGTGTTTGAAATTAATAACCGTGTGTGAGCACGTGTGTTCTATTACTACAGAGAATTTTATTCCCTTTTCAGTTTTGTTTTTCTCAAGAAGGGACTTCAAAAGGCTTGAATAAAAAAAAGCATACATGCTAGTAGGTTCTGCTAATCTTGCAAGTATAAGCACGAAGAAATTCCACTGACAACCCTTGAATTCAGTGTCCATATTGAAATTCAGCCTGCACTGTTATTTTAAAGTGGAATGCATTGCNNNNTGCCACTATTGTTTAACATCCTGTTTATTCAATTGCTGATGCTCCTGTTTCAATCAATTGTTGCTGCACCAAATAACCTCACAAGGATGCTCTAAGTGATCAGTGCCTTTTCCTCCCACTGGCCAGGTCACCTGTTGAGATCAAGACAGTAGGTATTCTCTTTTAGCATTCACTCAAGAACTTTTCATACACATTTTCCTAGGCCTATTCCATCTA
>WEKW01008626.1:36171-80243 GCA_013389905.1 Sula dactylatra
CCGCCAGCGCGGCCGCCACTCACCTGCGCCGGGGCGCGCAGCGCGCCCGGGAGCGGGAGGTCGGCGGCGCCTTTCCCACAGAAAGAGGGAAAGTAGGTCAAGTGCTGCAGGAGCCGTACGAAGGCGCCAGCCGTGGCAGTGAGGGAGGCTGGCTCCTGCGACAAGCCGCGGCTGGCGAACGCTGTGAGGGGCAAGAGGAGACCTGGCCCGGGGACTGCCGGTGCATTCGGGGGGGCGGGAAGCTGTGAGGGGACACCGAGAAAGTGGAAGCACTCGGTGCCATTTTCTTCAGAGTAGCGCTTCTGACGGCAAACCCCGATTCGAAAGGGTAGGGGTTCAGGGGAGAACAATAAATGCGTAAAGTAGAGACTGCTTTGATAAATTACATTTTTTTTCCTTCAGATTGGCTAGGCCCAGAGGATTTCATGCTCGAGTGAGAAGTTGATTAAGGCAACATTAGAGGTGTGAGCAATCATCACAGTGAGCTCACGAAGACAACTGAGATTTCAGGGGAGAGGAAAAGGAAAAACAGCACATATAATTCAAAAGGGGGGAATAGGTAGAGCCAAGAACTGTCAGTCATTCCAGCCTCTATTCCCTGAAAAGTATTGAAGCAAATAATCGCACGTCTTTAAGTACATGGTAGCTAATGAAGTGATAAGTTACAGCCAACATGGATTTGTCAAGAAAATCATATCAAGCCACACTCATCCCATGCTGTGACAGTGTAATGGGCCTTGGATGGGAGTAGCAGTAGATCTCTTATGGCTTAACTTAAGTAAGGTTTTTGACAGCATCTCAGAGAACTCTTAATTGAGCAAGCGAAAGACATATCATAATGAAATGACTCTGCAGTGGTGCAAAATTACACCAGCAACACTTCACTGTGAAAAACAGCAGGATATAGCAAATAGGGTTCCTTGGAGGTGGGTATGTCCTGAGTCTGGTACCAAGCCTAATTACGTGAATGACAGAGTGCAGTTTACATTGATTGGATTTGCCAACAATGCCAAACTGGCAGAGCTGGAAGCATGTTGCAGGACAAGAAAAGAATTCAAAATATTCTTGACAAACTGGTTGCAGAAATAGGATGCAACTGAATAAATACAAGTGCCAACTTCAACATATAAGTAGGAAAATAACAATTGCACAATTACAAGATTGGGAACGGATGAATAAACACCAGGTCTTCAGGAAAGGGGCTGGGGATCAGAGCAGATCACAAACAGAACATGCGTCAATAATGTCACACCGTTGTGAAAAAAGCTGCAGTACAGAGAGATGTGTAAACAGAACTGTCATATCTAGGACGTAGGAAGAAATTTTCCTCATATTTAATACTGGTAAAACCTCAGCTGTAATGGTGTGTTCAGATTTGGGCTCTGCGTTTCAAGAAAAAAATTCCTTCAAAAAAGCCCAATAGAAGGGAGTCAGGGAAGAGAAAAAAAAAAATAAAAATTTTTAAGAGACATGACTCTAGTTGAAAAGAGGCATGCTTGAGTTTTTTTTAGTCTAGAGAAGGAAAGACTATGGGAAGAAAAATACATTGTTCACTAAATCCGCTGCAGAGAGGACAAAAATTAAGAGTTTCAAACCGCACTGAAAGAAATTTAGGTTAGACAATAGGAAAAGTTTTACTACGATATTGATAAATAAAACTGGCATATATTCTCTAGAGGGTTCTGGAAACTTCATTAATATTTTTTAAGACTAATTTAAATACCCATAAGAAAAGGTTAGAAGCATTTGACTCTGCTGCGAAGTAATGGAGGCGGACGAAGCAATCATTGTTTTCAGCAGCATTTTCTGTAACTGCAGTTACTATCCAGGTATCTGTTCTGATCCTATTTTTTTTCTGACAGAAATGAATCCCAGAGACATTCAAACATTTAATGTGTTGGTGTGATCTTAGGCACAGGTGTAGATATCCCCTTAGGGAGTCTTTGTCATGTTACATTCTGTAGAGCTGTGTGGCAACATATGTCACATGCTCAGCTAATTTGCTAATTTATAAACTTCATATACCACTATAAATTCCACATTTAAAAATAATGTGTGTGTTAGTGCTCATGTAACTAGTGTGAATCAAGGCTTCTGCTTTTCTTTGGGTTTTGTTCTTTTTACTTCATGTTACCAGAGATTAATTTTCTCCAGAAATTATTAAATTTGGGGGTTTCTCTGGAGCTTGCCAGTTTAGCAGAAGGCAGTGTGAATGGTTTATGTTATAGGACTGAGACCCACCAAACTCATCTCATTAGAGATGACTAAAAGGCCATTAAATAGGCCAATTTTTAATCTCCACTGAGTTAGACTGAATTCAAACTGATAGCCCACAGGCAAAAGGCTATGAATTTCATTAACAGTACCCTAAAGCGCTCAGTCCCCTAATGAGTGCTAATGTTATTCTTCTGAGAATTAAGCTTGTTTTCTGAAAAGATACATTTATAAAATCAAGTTCTGATATTTTGGAGCACATATGGACAGTTTTCCATTGCTCTTAAACACCAGAAACATTATCATCTCCTGCAATCCACAGAGTTCTTTTAAGATTCTTGGTCATAGGTGCTCCATGCTAACCAAAACACAAAAAATAGGAACATGAAAAAGCAAATATTAATACTACCCTTATGCTTCTTGCTGAATATCATCTCTATTTTATTGTACCAAATTATTGTAAGGTCATCACACTTACTTATGTATATTTTGTCCCCCAGCAGATAATTTTTCAGCAACAGCAATTCTTGCTTCAATTCTGCAATTAATAGTTGAAGGAAAACACCAAATTCTATAACAGCATTAACTTATAGAAGAAGATGCAGTGTTTTGTTGTATTTCATCCCTATTTGTGAACAAGTAAAACGGTTAGCGTAAGGAAATCTGAACTTTAGTTCTAATGCTGCGAAACCTCATGATTTTGTTAAGAGTTTAAAGATATCTAGCACTTTGTTTAATGCCTCAGCTCACTGCTTGTGCTAAAGGGCCCAATTCCATAAGCAGTAGTGGTCTCTCTAAAAATGCTTATGATCTACACAATCTGTGGATCGAAGAAAAATCCACATTTGGCATGAATTTGTGGAGCGCATAACTGCAACATTTCATCAAAATGGCAGTGTGGCAAAAAGATTACGCCCAGTTGTGTCAGAACTCTTGGTTTGATTTCTAATTCCACCAGCTTTGCCACTTACGCTTACAGTATGTGAAAAGTAGTGGACGATCTTAAAGGTTGCACGTTGGATTAAGAAGACTTGAGAAATACACACAAAACGAGGTAAACTTGGGAACACACATGTGCACGAAGTACAAATTTTAGGACCGGCCTCCAGTGAGGCACTCTAAGATCAGTGAAGGAACATGTGCAGCCAGTGGAGGACCACATGATATGATTCTTGAAAATTAGGCCAGGTATTGCACAGCAGGCTTTTTGTTTCCAGGAATTCTGGCTGTGTCCTGTATTATTTCTCCACCAATGCGGACAAGGCCTAATAATGGTTAAAACAGCATTTGAAAACCTCTTGAGAGAAGGTTGCTACCTAGTTCCTCTTGGTCTTCAAAATGATTATAACCAGCTTAAGCCAAGGCAGGCTCTTTCATGTTAGCAGCACAATATGATTAACTGAAACCAATTTAGAAACTGTTTCTTCGTATAAACATTTTGGTGGCTGAAGCTGCAGAGGGAGAGTTGGAGCAGGTCTAAGCTGAAGCATGTTGAATGAAAGAAGATTGCAAATGCCTCCTTGTAACACAGAGAGCAAAATCCCAAATGCCTGGAGGGAAAAACTTTTTAATGATAATTTCTTAGATTTATATAGCACCTTTTATTCCCTAGGACCCCAAGCACTTCATTAACTCTATGCAAAAACCCTCACCATGGAAATACAGCCACTGTATGCATCATTCTTTGAAAATTTTGTTTTCAGTTGACACATTTCTTTCAGTAACAAAATATTCCGCTTATCCTGTATATAGCAACCAAAACAACCACAGATAAAAGAGTAAATTATATAGTTTTGTATTGTAGAACAATTTAAGCCTGTATGATTTTCAAAATAGTAATGCACTAGTGTAATGGATACCTTGCATTTATCCCATCCATTTCCCCTCTCCATTTACTACTTTGATCTCATCTTTATACCGTAGCCTTTGGTAGGAAATTTAGTCTTCCACAACTTTTTCAAGATTGAAATGATCCTTGATGTGTGAATTTCAGACAAAAATGGGGTTTATAGGAAAAAATACCATCTTTTATTAAATCCACTACTATAAATTGAAAAAGTAGAGAAGTCTTTGAGTACCCAAGACATAACAATTTTTTTTTCAGCTAAGATGGCTGTTCTAAGAAAATACCTTACCTTTACCTATAACGTTTGTCTTGTCTTTGCCCTTAGACCCTCATAACTACAAAAACAAGGCCCCAGAAACATCCTATGAAAGGTATCCGTGTGTTAGTGCTCAACTTGCCTCAGAGCTTTTCTTTTCATTCTACAGAGATGTTTCCAGTTTCTTGGCCTTTCTTACAAAGATATAGTACTCGTTTCACCAATATCAACAAATTCAGGAACTCAATGTACTGGTTGTTTCAACAAACAGTAATTAATGTTATTTCCATTGAAATTTTAGAAGAACTAATAACAGCATGAATTAGAGCAGTTCGATTTATTTCAACATTGTAAAAATTGAAAGAGGAAAAATTACTTTTCTTGACTTTTTTCTGGTGTTTGAGCTGTTGATTCATGTTTTGTTGGCTTGCTTGTTTCACAGCCTCTTTTGAAATACAGTTGTCAATGTTAATTAACAAGAGGACTGTCTAGTCTTGTCTACTTTTCAGACAGAACAAAAAATATATTTTATTTATAATATAAATTTAGTCTCTGCTATAAATCAAGATATTCGAGTCATCTTTGTCAGTATCAATCACGCTTTTATGATTGCCAGTAAAATAATAACAGGGCAGTAAGAATGTATAGGTAAAATTATACACCATTAAAACCTATGGCTCTCTTAACGGTAATCCCAAGGTAAGGTCAGTCCTGAAATACAGTATTTCGCAAGGGAAGGGTATTTAGAAACTCCGCCTAGGGAAATATTACTGCTTGCCACTGTTCTTTGCCTTCAGAACTGTCGTACTGTTACAAGCGTGGAAAAGATTTCCCACATTCCATAATAAAGACAACCAGCGCTCTGTTTTCCCATTGCTAGGCTTCTGTCCGTAGGCACCAGTATGAAAACACCATGCCTGTTGCTGGGACCTGCTCCCCTTGGCTGGGCCTGCGCTAGCAACTACAAACCAGCTTTTGTCAGGAGGGCAGCAGCTCCATGCCCAGCCTCCCACAGGCGTCTCCTGTTTCCAGTCTCACCACTGAGGAGCGTTATTGTCATCTGCCACCGCTGGGAGAGGAGCAGCTGCTGGGGCAGCGCGTCTGCCTGGCACAGGAGGCTCCATTCTTAGCTGCTCCTCAGGTACCGCCACAATAAACATTCTCGATTCACAAATCCTGGATTAATTATCAGTAGTAATTAATTAACCTTGGTCTTTTTGCTTATTTTCTTTCATCTTGAGTTATTCTAATTCACCCCCCATTAAAAAGATGGTAGTTAAGCCTACATCTTTGTTCCCTTCAGGAGGATCTGCCACCTCTGTTCTCACGTCTGAATTCAAAGATCACAAGAAAGCAGATCAGGGTAGGAAAACACCACCTTATATTATAGCACTGACCTTCTTAAAAACAACAATGTATTGCCTTGGAGCGTTGCCATGCGCATCACGCACAGGAAGTATTAATACATGAAAATATGCTATGAGCAGCAAAACCATAACAAATTTCTTCCTGAGTCTGTTGATGAATTATAATTTAGTGGGAGAGGAAGAAAGCTGTGGCAATAAACTGGCCTTCAAGAGATGATGGGAAGGATCTAGATATAATAGGTATAAATTATCATAGCTCTGCTTAACCCAGTCTGATGATTCATTTCACATTGTAGTACCGAAATGACACGCAGAGATAGTCATTTCAAGTTCCCCGTTTCAGGTGTCACACTGGCAACCTTAACGTATCCCCACAGAGAACAGGGCATAAAAGTCCAGCTCCTACCACTATCGACCACATGCCTGACCTTTGCCACGACCGTCCTACGCTGGCAAAGCGTTACTGATGAGAAGGAAATTACGCTAGACCTGTAGAGTGCCATGTTCTGGTCTCCTCCTAGTTGTGTCACACCCTACTTCTCCCTACACCCACCTCTGTGGCGAATATTAGGGTCACACCCATGTCTGCAGCATGTATTAGACACCTGAGCAATGTTAATGTGGAGAATTAGTGACGACAATCATTTCGGGCACACTCCATCTCCAAATTTGTGACTTCTACGTGTCCCAGTGAGGGGGACAGGTAACACAACACGGGGAAAGTCACCTCCCTCAGCCGAACACCGTTTCAACACCCTCACAAAGAGGAAAAGGTTTTGGCAGCCAACACCCACCATTTCAGTAATTCAAAGTCATCTGGCCAGGTGGAGGTCAGGACAAAGGTCCAAGCGAAGACTTCTTCACTGAAAACCTTTGCCTTTAGAAGCAAGTGCCATATGTTTTAGCACCACTTGAACAGCGTCTCTCAGTTCTCAACGGCATTGCTGCTGTATTATTGTATCTACATACCGGGCCTGATTTCAAACCGCCTTCTTTTCGCTACAACTTCCTACTGTCCTGCCCGGTAGGCAATTGCTATATCAGCAATTGTGATTTCTTTCATCAAGCCGGGTGGACATACACCCTCTTGTCCTTATGCTTGACGCAAACGATTACATAGATCTTCATTATTGTCTGTTTGTAAAGCACCAGAGGTTTGTGTACGGGAAGGCATAATAATCATATTTAAAGAAGAAGTAAAGAAAGCAAAACTTTATTACTATTAATGTGGAAGTACTGAGGAGCTTATGTTGTGTTTAGGTAAGATCACAGCAGCAGAAAGTCTGTTTGATATGCCATACCTTCTGTTTGTTTCTTAATTGTAAGGAGTTTGGTTTTGATCAAGACAATTAATTATGAATATAGCTGAGTTTGCTAACATCAGAGATAAAGCTTAAAAAAACTACAAAAGCTTTTTTAGAGTATATTGTACCGTATAGAGAAATATATATCTTCAGGGCATGAAAACAGACATCTTTGTAATTGAATCCTGAAAAGGAGGGGGAAAAAACCTATAAAACCGTGATAGTTTTACACAGCCTTAGAGTTAATATGCAATTTTGAAATATCATTTATCAGATTCTGTGGTTGCACTGAATCAGTACATGGCATGGGAGGCTGACAAAAACGCAAGGAGCAAGTTACAACCTGGGGTTATTACAATGCGAGTTTTGTTACCCAATAACTTATTTCTTTCCAACCTCCTCGCTGGTCCCTCTCTGTGTCAACAGAGGAGAAGCATCCCCTCGCTCCTCAGCTTGGCCACATCCATTACCACTCATCTGCCAAAAAGTATCTTCAGTGCAATGATCAAAGCTATATTAAAACTTTTGCTTCTCTCTTGTTCATCCAGTATTTCCAGATCACATCCCACCTAAACTCTCAGCTGAATTATTTTCAACAGCAGTTCATTTGCCATTACCCCGTTCAGGAAATACTGTCTTAGGTTTGGGATTTGCGGGCAGATCTTGTATTATAATACTACTGCTTTTAGTGTGAAGCTCATAGGAACAGAAAATGTCTCATTATAAGCTCAGTGAAATAGCTGCAAAGACTTTAATGAGCTTTCAACCAGGCTCAAAGAAAGAAAATTCTAGCACTAATTTTCCTAGTAATAAAAATCTACATATTTGAAATAACTGTAAAATAATTATTTCAGTATCCTGGAATGCATGCTGAGTAGAGGTTTCTCAGACAACAGAAAGAATGAAGAAATGTAGAAGAACGGTCATGATCACTTTTAAAATTTGTCCCAGTTTCACAGCCCTTGGCTCTGGTTTCCAACGTGTTCATAGGTCAGTGTGTGGAAATAGATTTAGTAAGGCTTTGTAAGTGTATTTTTAGCTAGACCATGCAGGTAATTCACAGAGTAAAAATGGGGTATCTGTAAAAGCAGAAATAGTCAGAAGAGTAGCTTCATTTTGGGCATCTCAGCAAAAGAAGCTAGGTCTAAACACTCTCAGGAAGCACTCAAATCTATCTAGTAGTGCATCAGACGTGTCTCTAATTCCATTCCAAGCATATTAAAATTCCTTTTTAAGAATTTACGTGTGAATTGTCATTCAAATATACCTCCAGCTTTCAGTTACAATGTTTATATTCTGTTTTAAAACAGCAGAACAGTTTTCACACACACACTGCGCAAAAGAGAATCCTGATTTTGAATCCTAACAGGAGCCAGATAATAGTGGTTTAATATTTCATGTAGACATCTTAATCGGCAAGTCATTTAACCCAATCGATGTAAGGCTGAGAGTACTTTTAAAAGTATCCCATTTACGAATAAGCAATAACCATGTTTTTGTCACATTTTATCAATTATGCTTTCTAAAAGAGGAGGGTGTCATCACGTTTGTTATAGTACATTAGGAAGCACAGCTTTTCACAATGACTGTTAAAATGGCACATGCTGGGGGAAACAGTGCTTATTAGGATTAATTTAAGACAATGGGTACTCACTAAGCATGAATTGTACACGATCACTTCCATCATTAATGTGTTATAGTTTATCTCATCCTTTAAAAGGAAGTAATTACATATTGAGAATTCTTTTTTTTTCCTGACAGAGCTGACAGAATTTAAGTCCCAGGCCCAAGGAAGGAGAGCAGTGGGTCAGGCACGCAGCACTCCTGTGCTGCAGCAGGGGAGTGCAGCGGGCAGTTCAGGCCAGCAAGGGCTGTGGGGAACAGCGACAGCCCGTCCTTTCAGGAGTTTCAAGTAGTAGGCTGTGGAAAATTAACGATGCCCGACTGTCAAAGCTTGTGTTGATCAAACAGCTCTCCAGCACGCTGAGAGCAGAGAGGCTGAAAATGAGAGGACACGCTGCTTTTGCTGCGTCAGACCCACCAACAGGAGATCATAGTGCTCCATAGTAGTTCAGGGGGCTGATACCTGATGTTAGCAAGAGGGCAGGGCTGGAAATGATGGTGAACCTTCAGCCACCATTTCTAACCCCAGGTGTGTGTTAGCCCTGGCCCTTTGATATTCCTCCTGCTGAAAAGGGTCACTGTAAAGTACAGGGTGGGGAGAACAGCTAGTGGAAGAAGCCTTGAATGCTGAGATGCTGGGAATCAAGGTATCTTGCACAGGGGCTGCCCCTACCTGCTGCGTTAGGTCTCCAGGTCTCTTAGGCACATCTGCATGGCACAGGAAACAGGTGCATCTATCCAACAGCATCAGCAGAATACCACATGAGGCCTTTCTAGTACTCACGTGACATCAGCACATTGGTACCATACACAACCCACAACCTTCACACCCCTACCTTTACGTAAAAAGCCTCATCGACGACCACCCTTCTGATCTGGCTGCAGCAGCCTGCTGATCCCTCCCACAGGATAGCCAGCACCTCTCTGGTCTCTCAGTCTGTTCTGGGATGAGCCGCTCAGGCCTTCACTTCAGGAACAGACTCTGTAATGCTCTCGTCTTGCTTTGCAGACGATATGGAGAAGGGTGTTCCATATTGTCTCCTCCTCTGGATTAACAGAAGCAAGAAAGGCTTGGCTTGTAGCTGTGGCCTCCCGAGCGTGGAGGAAGACTGGCTGTGAGAAGGCCGACCTGTTTGCAGAGGGCAGCCCGGTGCCAGGCGGAGGGGGCTGGGCCAGGGAGAGGATGAGGGCACGTTGCTGTAAAGCAGAGGGCTGCGTGGCCAGATGGCGCTGAACAGGTCTGGGCAGGTACAGCACGTGTACAGGTGCAGAGCTGTAGCGTAAGGGCCAAGCCATATGGCTCTGTTGGACAGGTATGGGGGTGCTCCAGGGAGAGGCACTGAGGAGTGGAGATGGTCCAGGCTACATCAGGGGCAGGGAGGCAGAACAGAGAAGGTTTCTGAGGAAACTCCCCCAGCATCCTAGCTGGAGCACTCCCAGGGAGCCCCAGAGGGCACCCAATGCTCAGGCAACAAAGCCTTAATGGTAGCACAGGAGCACTTGTACTGGACAGAAGGACAAAGCTAGCTGGCCTCCCTACATTTGGCAGTTCTTTTGCTCTGAGTGGGATGAGGATCTTTTACTTGCAGGGACGCTGACTGAACAAATCCCATTTCCCAGTATGAGCAGGAAAATTAAATGGCTTGGGGAGTTCCCCACTGCTTATTTGGAAATGCCATGTGAGTGATTACCTGTGCACCTAAAAGGAAAAATAACCTAATATAAAATGTAATATGTATCAATGTCGACTGCGATGCATCCTAACCATAGGATCCTTTCTTCCAAAGGTTATATAGTTTTCAAAAATATGTCTCTGAGGCAGTGAATGAAAAAATAGCAAGTCCTGTGTTCATTTAATTTAGAAATTACTATTTTCTTTGGGTTTTTTGTTTGGTTTTTTTTTTACACTGGGCTGAATTTGAAAAGAGCCTATGGAAATAGGAACTATCATGAAAGAGCTTGTAGAAGAATCCAATATTTCTCCTTATTTTTTATTTTACTTCAATAGAACTATAAGTGTAAGAGGGCTGGCTTGGTCCAGATTTGATCAGTCTCTTCTAGAGCCTGGGAGACTTGCAGAAGGAGAGCCTGTGCTTTACATTCTGCATTATGGGAATATTATTTCAATTTTAATTTTACTACTATTTAAACGCACTAGAAGTTCCTGCAGCTGTTTGGTCACATAATAACAGACAGACTCTAATTTCTCATGCATGGCACCCAGCATGGTGTATCAGAAAAAAGGCCCCAAACCTGCTCCTGCATTCTAATAAGTGTGTGTGTCACTTTGTAGGAGATCAGAATCCTGTCCAAATTCTGCAAAGTCTAATAGAACAACAGTTGCCAAATGACAAAACCTATCAGAAGAAACAGAGTAAAAAGGCACGTCTTTGTTTCTGATCTTCACAGCTTCGTTACTGGCAAGAGAAATGTCAAGGTTTCCAAAATAAAGCCAGTTAACCACTGTAACTGCTATTAAATATAAACAAGGACATAAAAATAGAGATGATGGAAGCCAGGATATGAACTTGAAACAGTAGCTATGTATACAATTACAGTTTTGTTAACATCGACTGCTCCCAGGGCTGTGCAGCTCCACTGGCTGCAGCTGTGCTGGGAACAGAGGCATAAACCTCTGGGCCCTACAGCATCTAACCAGCAATGGGGAACCCCAGAAGGAAAATGGTTGTGCAGTGATGCTGTGGTGTGGTGGGAGGAGAACGGGACTGCAGCGAGGTGCAGCTTCCGCACATTACACAAGGAAGCAGCAAGAGTACCTTCACCGTTATTCTCCCCAGTAACTCTCCTCATCTTAGTAAAGGCAAGCAAGCTAAATTCATGACAGCAGCTAGTTGTTTTAAAGGCTTATAGCCAGAAAAGAATGGATTGGATCTATTCTGCCACTATGGCAATAAGACAACATGCACTGGCATTCTAAACCAGGTAAAATCACTTGGAAGATAATATAAAAGTGAGATCTTAATGAGCATTAGTTAGCATCTTAAAAAAAATCACCATTTTTCTTGCATAGACACAGCTGTTGAATAAATGCACTGCTCAGCACTGATCATCCATATGACACGGTAAATGAAGATGGCATATTCCTAAGTAAGAATTATGGCCTTGTCTGTACACAAAAACTGCATCCATTTAATTTAATCAGTAAAGAAATAGATGCAGCACAGCCAACATGTAGACAAAATGCAGGGGGTAAAATGGCATTGTATGCATCTATTCAAGACTCAAAATTTTAGCAGCCTGGTTTTCTGCGGGTACAATGCTGGCATTTTTTGTCTGAGCACAACATACAATGATCAAGATTCTGGATGTGAGGAAGAAGGGGAACAAGACTGTGATCCACGACCCACTGGAGTCCATGCTGGTCTTTCAGGGACCTGCTAAAAGAAACCAAAAAGGATTGTTCATCTGCAGAATTGCACTGATCTGCTATCCGAGACGAGGCCAATATTGGACTTTTCCTGGTGCTTCAGTTATACAAAAGAAATACACTAAAATAATTAATTGATGTCATTAAACTACTGTGGTGTTGAACAGATATTGCACTTGAATGTAATGAATGTTGACAATTCATTATTTCAGGTTTTATGACAATACCTCTGAGATAAATATTTCTACAAATTCTAAAAGTCAGATGTAAGAAGAAGTCTGCACACTATAAACTGCCACAAAACTGACGACTTGTCAAAACAAAATGACCTATAAAAACAATAATATTCAGGCAACGTCACTCTCATTAAACACCTAATGATGCCACAGGCATATTAGTGGGGAAATGCTCATGAGGAATTAGGAGAAAAAAAATAAATAAAAACCCTGCCCCTAAAACCGCTTGCCAAGCTGCTTGTACATTCTGCCGCAGGCAGTTTCTTGAACAAGATGGAGACGTGAATGGAGACAGTCAGTGACTATTAGATGCTGATGATGGTGAGGGCAAGCAGGAGAACCGATGCTAGAGATTAAGGGCTGCATTTTGCTTTCAGTTATGTCTCACATGTCTCGACATTTTATAGTATTTAAATGAATCTGTTACATAAGGCATTTCTCCCCTCTATGCTGCTCAGCAGCCATATTCTCCTTTCTGGTATGGATTGTCTTGGGAAACTTGCCAAGCTGTGACAGAGCAGTGCATAAAAGGAAATCATGCTCGTAAGCTGGGGGTGGGGAGAGCGGCAGGTGAACAGATTCAGTGCAGCAACATATAGAGTCTCCTGTCTCAAAACCTCAGGGTTTAAATGGAATGGGAGCCAGAATACTGCTTTAAAAAAAGTGCATAGGGCTGCTAGAGACCCCAAACCAACCCATGCATTTGCTCCAGGGAGGGTGGGAGCACAGTGCAGCGCAATTGCTTAACACTGCACTGGCTGCTGCTTTAGCAGGTTGGAAGAACAAACAAGTATTTCCTCTTAAAATGCTAGAAAAGCCCCATCCAGTTTTGGAGCCCATTCCTGCCGATGCTGAACACCTCCTTTACACTTACGAAGCATCTGGACCTTTTAATTAAAGACAGAGGGAAACGAGGGTGTACCCAGCCTCTTGTGGGAGTTAAGTTATTACCTGCCTGCCAGGACCTGCCTGAAAGGTCTGGCATTTCCTATAGAATTCAGTGGATGCACTCATTGCTGTTAATATTCATTATTTTATTTATTAATAGCCAAGCTCTCAGGTAGTTGTTCGCTTTTCATCTCTAGACCTCAAAGTGCTTTACAAAGGAGATCATTATCAACAAAGGAACACACACATCTACATTTGGGCTTTGGCAGGTAAAAAGCATCTCAATTCACCTGTAAAGTAGATTTGCCAGTTGAGNAGTAACACAAACATCTACAGGGGATTAGGCAATCCTGCACAATGCTGCTCCTGGCTGGAAGATGTGGAGGGCAAGGAGACTCTCCGCTTGAAGTCTATGACACTGGAGCAACCTCCAGACATCTCCAGATCAGACCAGGATTCGTTACTACAAGGTACTGCTGTGGATTACAGCACTGAACCCTTTTAATTGCTCCATCCCTGACGACAAGATTTACTGTCCTTTCGCCATCTTCAGTTGTTATAGTAAAAGACAGGTGAAGAAATGTGCTTGGGCTGATAAATTTTTTGGCAGTTTTGCACTGCACGCAGACTAGGATTTTTCATCTTAATGACCTGCAGCTGAAACAGATGTTTTGCTTTAGTGTTTTAAAGCACTTCACAAAACTTAACATTAATTTATTCTTTCACCGTGCAGGAAAAAAAAAGATGTTTGATATCGTTACTCACATAACAGAACAATGTGAAAAATGGAAACAGATGTTTCTCATTTAAGCATGAATAAGAAGGAAGCGAAAGAAAAAAGATGATGTAGTAGTGATTAAGAGAAATATGATGGCTTGGTTAAGTCAAGGCAATTTCTTATGGATCTCCAGTCAGTCTGAAAGATCTTTCTAACAACATGGTCCCTGATTCAGCAAGCACGTGGAAGTGCTTAACTCCAGCTGTGGAGGTTGCCTCACATGCTTCGTTTATGATATTTTTAAGAGCTGTATAGCCAAATGAATGCTTCACAGTTAGGAGTTGAGGGATCAAAGGCATTGTTCCTGTAGACAGTAAAGCAGTGACTGTTTTCACAAACTACAGACATCTACATTTGAATATCAGAATAGAAATACAGTCAAACTGAAAATACATTGTTTCCTGAAACACTGAGAAGTGCTTTGATTTTACTACAGCACAGACAGAGCGTGGTGAGACCCAGAAGCAGCAACGAGGGACCCACTGTGCTCCCCACTGAGAGTCCCGGCTTCCCCCCAGGGGTGCAGCGCCTGGCAGGAGGGATCTGCTCCGCTTTGGCAACCGCCTCTCACCTCTCCCTGTCCAGGCAGAAGGAAGGGTCTAACTTCAGCTGCAGGGCCTTTCCCGTAAAAATCTCTCAGAAACCTCCAGTGACGTGGGTTTCACCGAGGGAAACTCAACCCTTTACCAACCCACCACCGAGAACAAAATGACTTGCTAGGGAGCTAACTGAGCCTGGGGAAGGGGTGTATGTAATGTGCCCCGATATTTCTGTCTGGTGGGATCTGGGTGCAGACCATATCTTAAGCCTGCCTTGGAAGCTAAAGGATCCAAGCAAGCCAGTGCAGACCACCGGGCTTAGTCAAGATTGTTCCCCTTCTTTCTTCCTTCCCTCCCTCCCTTCCTCCCTAGCAAAGCCTAGGCCAAGGAGACATGTCCCTGCCCCAGAGCCTCCCCCCACAGCTTCCACAGGCCTCCAAGGTGCCCTAGGGCTCACCTCTGTGGAAGGCAGGACAGCCCTACCCTGCCAACGCTGGCAGCCAGGAGAGAGGTGCAGAGGTTTTCCCTGCCACAGGAGGATCCTCCTGGCCATTCCGTCTCACCGAATGCCTGCTCAGACAGTTTTCACTCTTTGTTACCCCTGAGAAAATGATGCTCTCTCCAGCCTCGCTGAATTATTTTTGGTGCACCTGCACCAGCATGTTCCAACCTTTCCAGGGCAACCTAGCCCCAACTGGCAGAAGTGTAGCTACTCCTGATGTTCCCAGCAAGGAGGAAAGGCAAAAGAAATGTTCAGATTCCCCAGGGATTACAGCACTAATCAAAAAAAAAAAATCCCTTTGTTTCCAGACTGTACTAATCTATTAGGAACCACTGGGCAGAAATATAGAGCAGTATAAAACTCCTTTTACAGAGGAATCCTTAGAAGGAAAAATTGAAAACTAAGCTTCAAATCCTCTTGTTTGAGGTTTAAGGACAATACTTCAGTTCTAGGAAACTGTCACTTTCCACTCATCATTTTCAATATGAAAATAATGTTTCTGAAATTGTCACTGATTTCAGCATAGCTGCTGAGAGAGATTTGGCCCTGTATGCAGTCCACAGACTGTGCATGCAGAATTAATAATCTCGTTAACATTACTATATGCAACGCTCCCAGGATGCAAAGAGAGATTTGTATTTCAGATTAATATTTTATGGGAATTTTGTGTGTACATGATAAATGAATAAATGGAGGGACACAAGGGGACATGCAGAACATGTGCATCATGTGTGAGAACTGCATTAATTCTTAAATGTTTGCAACGGCCACAAGATGGTTAAGGAACAAAAAGATATATTATTGTAATTACAAAGGAGGAGAGAATAAGAGAAGAAAAATGAGAGATCAAGGGAGCCGTTTCATGTTACAGTTTCTCCAGCTGCAGAGCTGGCTTCAGAGGTTCTCCAAACCCTCCTGCACCCATCTTTTCCACCCTATGCACCTTTCCCTGGCTGCAGATTACCATCCCTTTAATTCTGCCAATTCAACCATTTGCATGTTCAAGCTTTAAACCAGCTCTTAACTACAACATGGAATCACACCCTTAGTCTACTTGGTTTCATTCATTTTCAGCTGCTATATAACATGGGGCAATACCATATAAAATCTCAGTGCTGTGGCTACAAAAAGGCAGGTACATCAGGGAGACTGAGAACAGGCCTCAGAATTTGGGGGGTTAAAAAGGAGAGGTATTTGGAGAGAACCGTCACTGGCTCCCCACTGTTTCAGCTTCTGGGTCACCCTCCTCCCCACCTCTTCAGTTGTCCTTATTCCATTGAAGTTTTATTGCTACTCCGGAATGACATGAAGCTCTCTCACGCTTTAACTATAAGAAATGTAATATTGTATTTGTCCAAAAACCTACATGAGTAAAAGAAGATCCCTGAGGGGATATTATTAACTGCCTGCTACTTATCATTGATGGTTATTCTCTGAGACAACTCTCCTATTTAATCTTTATGCTCTCGACAATAACCCTTCTCTCTTTTTGATCAAGTGTTTAATTTTCTTGAAAGATTTTCTCTGACTTTAGTTATTATTGAAGGGGATTTTAATTTTACCCCAACTCTTTAATGGCTAAATCTTGCATATCCACTATTTCAAATAGGGGTATTTCAGTTACTCTAAGTAAATAGTTCAAGGATTTGGTCTTGATAGGTAGCTGTAAAATTTCAAATCAAAACAAAATTGAAATTGCAGTTTCTTTTCCACTTCAGAATAGAGTTTTTAGTCTCTCTGAGTGACCTGTCAGTGTATTGGAATAAGAAATGGATACTGCTAGACTGCTACAGAGCATACACCCATGTCAGCAAGAGTTTCATCAGCATGAGTGGCAGCCCTGTATGTGAAATCAGTTAGCTGGTTATTTCATCTGCAGCTGATCAAAGATAAACAAGACAAAAAAGACAAACAAAGGGAAGTGGTGATGTAGAATGTATCCTTACTTTCCCAGTCTCCACAGGCAATATTATTGCTAAATTTCCTGTAATTGTTTATAGTAAATCTTTAAAGTATAACAGAAGAGGAAAAATAAAGAAAAAACCAGTAGAGGTTCAGCAGAGAGCAAAGCCCAGAAACCTGCTTGCTTTCCCCTCTCACAAGTATCCTCAATCCTTCCCCATTGTCACTGTATCTCCACAGTCCAGTGGAAGTCCAGATCATGGCTAAATATCTAATAATATAATAGTTGCATTTAGGGCAGCCCACAGAGCAGGGAAAGATTGCGGGACTGAGAGGTCTTTTTCGGAGGCTTGTTTTGTTCTGGCACACTGGGCACTCCTGTTTCCAATGTCCTTGCTGTCCACGATAATTACAGGAGTTTACAACAGTCTCCTGTTCCTGAAGCCAATAAATTATTAGACTGGGCCCAAGATTTTGCAGCTCTAGTCTGTATTGCCAGTATCGGCTTATTGTCTTTGCTCGTCTGATCTCAACGTTCATGAGTGGAAGCACAGAGCCTTGGTCTGCTCCTTCCCATACAGCCGCTCTCCTTTTCAAGGTTCCCAGGTTCAAAATGGGAGCTCAGCTCATCTTTCTTACGGCCTGGAGCAAGATGGTCATTCGCTCATCTTCCTCACCCCTCTTCCACAATAACACATCCTCACAGCTACCCTTCCTCCCAGCACGGATTGCTCACAGGACGCAATCAGAGAGGTGCCAGGAGCTGTGTAGGACACAGCTGCTCCATGACCAGGAATTCAGGTGAGGAACAGACTCGAGTGAAAGTGAGCAGGGCCAAATGCCTAGTTAGCAGACACTAGACTATGCAGATCTAAATCTATACATCTGAGCCTTACGTTTCCCCATCTGTAAAAACAACACTGAAATACTTCCCTATTTCTCAAGAAAGCTACTAGGGCTAATAAATTAATTAATGCTTACATAACACCATATTGTCAGAAAAATCTTTTCCCTAAATCAACATGTTTTCAAATATTTTGGTTGATGACAGAAATTAATTTTACAAGCAGGTACAACACAGACTATAAACAGTGGCTAATAACCTCAAGATGATCCCCTTAAGATTAATATAAAATTGCAAAATCTTTCAGAGTGAGTATTTATTTCCCCTGTTGCATTTCTGTTGAGGCAGTTGGACTCAGCAGCCCCATTTGCTTTCTCAGCATCTGATGCCAGAGTACACAAGCGGTATGGGTGGAAAGAACGCAGCAAGACAGAGATGTAATCACCGAAGAAATGGAGCAACAGACTTAAAGAGAGCATGATTCTCACAGCAGGTCAGCTGAAGTGGCAGCTGTGCATTTCTGGGCTAGTACCAAGTGTCCACTACCACCTTACAAGAGCCCTGTGGCTTTAGATTTTATCCCCGTTGACTGAAACACATAAATATTTTCTAAGAGTACCATTGCTTTTCAGAAAGTACTGGTTCAGCCCCAGCATAGGACAAACTTTCTCCACGACTTCATTTTTCTGATCTCCAAGGCTCAAACAAGAGATGTGTAGAGAATCTTTGTGTGCTGCCCTTCACACTTGCATTCAGATCTTCCCTGCTTAATGAGCCATGGGCTGTTGCTCTGAAACAGAGGACATTAACAGTTCAGAAAAAATAAACCCCTGCAGATTAATCACCTGGCTTCTTCGTGGGCCCAATTCCAATCGGCAGACAGTGTGAAAGCAGAATATCTCCATATATGCTGCCTGACTGATAAGCATATTAGCTGATCACTGTGCTTGGCTTTGACAAGCATATAGCATGAGTCTCATTTCGTTGTTTATTTCAAATGAATACTAGAGGTCTCCAAATGTCACTACATTCACAGACACTAACTATGCAGCCATTATATGATTCTCTTAGCATTCCCCTCTTCTCTGTGCCAGGGAAATAGTATCTATTTCATGCTTCTTGATTTTTAAAGTGAATGTTTTATTGCTTTCTGAACAGCACTTAACCGCTAGGTATCACTTCTGAGTCCACCATGCAAAGACAAGGATCTCAATTCATCTTGAGAACTACGCTTTGCTAGAAACTGGCCACTGACTAATGGTATTCCTGCTCCTCGGTAAACCGCTAATAGCTTTATTGTTACTTAGCCTGACCACTCAATTTTAGTACAGGAGGGATAGTATGAAAAGGAAACAGGATTAAGGTTTGGCCAAAAGGATGGCAAACCCATCAAAAGCCCTTTGCCAAACCTTGAACGTAGCATAGGCAAGGCACAGTGCTTAATTTTCTGGAAACACACAGAAAGGAAACAGCCAAACAACCAGTTGTGCTGTCAGCACTGTTTCCTCCATCCCACAGCAAAGTAAGCTCAGAAAAAGACCAATGGGATATGGCATTAAACAGTTAAACAGACCTGAACTGTTCCAATCTGTGTAATGACAATACCCTCCCATCACCATAACCCACCTCTTCACCCCTGCCCGCCCCAGCTCTCCATGGTTCGGGAGACTTTTTGAACAGAGCAATTCTAGCATAACATGAAGGAAATACCAGCTCTATCTTTTGATCATTTCTTATTCAGCTCCTTTCTCTTGTTGGGTCAAATCTCAGTCCCACTGAACTCCTGATTTAGCCTATTAGCAGGGAACAGTGAACCCCCATCCTCATTTCTTTCCTTCACATATCTACTAGCTTGCTTCCCATGTTTCCTTTTTTATAGCCCTTAGAGGCTACAGGAGTGTGCTGCTTTGATTGCCTTTACCTTATCCTTCCTATAGGTCATGCAGGTCAGCGGCATACCTGGAATAAACTGGGACTGTTATTTCAACCGTCAGTCACACTTCAGCTGGAAGGCAGAGTCCCGTTAGCAGGGAGATCGAAGCGCTGCAGAGCAAAGCAGAAGTCAGTAGTGTCTTTGATGGCAACTGTGCGCTTCAGCTCCCGCCTGTTAACAGGTATCCATGGGCACCGCTGTTCCCCTGGCTCTGTTTCCCTTTGATCACGTAGTGCTGCTTTTGGAGCATTTCCGTAAACAGGGCCCAGAGCAGGGTGTACGTGCCCCTGTGACCACACACTGCAGGCTAGATCCTTCACAGATTACAAGTCAAAAAAGCTGTGGTGTTTTCCTGAGCCGAGGCTTTGGCCCTATATTCTTAATGTGCCTCTGCCACCAAGCAGGGCCTCATCGGGCAAGACGCTGAGCAGCATTTGATTAAGACCACTGTGAATGGAATACACACAGCACCACAGATTCCCCAGAAATTGTCCTTTGCAAAGAATCATCTGGATGCTACAAAATGAGCCACGTGTGGAGACCCCATAAATACAATGGCGCTTCAAACTGGACGTCTTTGTAGACCTTCAGCCTGTGCTGGGGTCGCAAGCCCTGGATTTGGGCACGTTAATTCGTCACTTCTTCAAAGAGGCAAAAACACTGCTGAGAGGGATGCAAACGTGTTTGCTTTATGATGACGCATAAAGACTCTACCTGGAGTCTCCCAAACAAGCCTTCCCTTTCCTTTAGTGGCATATGAACAGTGCACACTACATGCTTTAAATGGGATTCAAGTCACTTTTTTCATTGCTACTAGAGCAGGTACTGCTGGAGATAAAAGCAACTGTCTCAGAAGAGCAGGTATGACATCTGGTACATAGCACCAAAAATAAATCTTTAACTTCCTCTCGTACCTGCCAACCCTGCTCCAAGGAAATAAACCTGGGAAATATTACAAATACACACTTCTCTCTGATTTCAAAGGAAGAACTGACCTATTTTTTCTTTGCCCGTTTTCAACATTTCCTCTGACAAGATCAGTTTGCTAAAACAATGGGCTATGTTTGGAATAACCACAACCATAAAAGAAAATTGCATGCATATGAAAAAGGCAAGTGGCCTGATGTTTGCATTGGAGGTAATTCACGCTAATACTGCTATTTATAGTGCAGCAGCACCTTAGGGACCCAGTCATGCTCAGCACACCTACTTGGTAAGCACTATACAGACATGAAATCTGATAGTCTCGCTCCTGTAGTGCACTCATACTTGTGATTTATGGAAACTGGTTGTGTAACACCATATAATTTGGGAGTGGTCCTTTGTTAAACTATTTTCTCTGGTCATATTTGTATAGTAAGTATTTTCCATACCCTTTCAACAGCTGACCTGACTTACAAGAAGACAAGAGATTTGTGTATTGGTGATGATGACCTACTTAAATCAGGAACAATTAAAGACCCAGTTCCTATTTACGAGCTTGATTAAGGAACCACACATACAAAAAAAAAAAAAAAAAAAAAAAAAAAAAAAATCAAACTGAAGAAGCCAGAAAATGTTTCTCTGTGCTACAATTCTGGTCATACGGGAGGGTCTATGGGAGGGATCAAAAAAGGAAGTGCTTGTGATTCATTATTAGCAATGTAAATAGGACACATTTGGAGGCTGTCACCATCCTGATCGCTCATCTGCTTTTATTAGTCCTCATTCTTTATTCTTATTGTCTTTGGTTTTCTGCGCTTGTCGTTAAAGTTAGTTATGTTATAGGCATCTGTTTAGCATATTCTACATGAAAATGCAAATGGAGATGAAAAACAGTAAAATAAAGATATGCAGCTTCCATGGCATGTATATATTTGACTCTAGCATATCAAATACAAAAGAATTGTTTATCACTTTGAAAGTCTGCTTCTCTATTATGTGCATTACTTTTTTACCAGCAGATGGCAGTTTACCATTATTTTAAATAGGTTCTTTTGTTAATATCAGATGTTTTAAAGTTCTAAGTGGTTGGTAAAAAGCCTTGAGCTCATTTCAAGGTAAATTTTTAATTCCATTTCCTTCGGCATCACCCCCTCTAGAAAAAGTAATCAGAATTGAGCTATTTGTTTCAGTTTACAGCCCTGCTGTTGTCCAAGGCTAAACATTATCTGTATAGAGTTACCTGACAGCAAATTCATCCAGCACCAGTGGGTATTACATCCAGCCTCAACCACTCACTGCTGCTACCAGCCCCCTGAGGCACACTTTACGCTCCCTAATTCCCAGTCTGCACTTGGGGAGTTGCACACAACATTATTAACACTAGTAGCAAGGGCAACATGAAGGATGTGACTCTCTACAAAGGGGCTAGCAGTTTATTTACTGCTGTGTTGCTTGGACACTGCCAGAATTTTAGGTAACAAAGAGTTAAAACTACCATCTGGGCACTGCTGCGCTGCTGTGGGAGGAGGAGGACCAAGGGTGCAGAGGATCTGTGCCAGGGGATGCAGCCTGCAGGGCGCTTTCAGAAATCCGGCTGCTACCCAAGACCATCCTTTAACCCAGTCAGAGGCTACAAGACCATCTCCCCTGGCCTAACACAGGGCTGAGAATGGGAGCTTTCCTGGCCAAAAAGTCCAGCAGGGAGCACAAGCAAAATGAAGCAATGGGTCTGTCGGTCCAACGCTGCTTTAACGCCTGGACACAGATTTACCCCGGGCATCACCTGACACGTGCAGCCCTCACAGGCACAGCAGTGCCATCCACATCCTAAAACCAGGCACTGGGGGGAGAGGCTCATGCACCAAAAGCCTCGGCCTCCACTGACCCTGTGGTGACATTGCTCAGTCTGTGTGAGCCCATCTTCCCTTCCTGCCCCAACAACCGCTTCCTTTGTGTCAATACCAGCATTCAGGCCGACCCGATGAGGCAGCGCGGTAGCTCGCAGTTGGATTTGTTCCCTCATCCAACCCTGCCACCCACCACAGCACACAAATGCTCCTTCTGGCAGCATCAACCGCAGAGATTTTTGCTGGATTAAAGCAACCATGTGACCCCCAGCTTCTCGCAGGAGCAGCACCAAAACGGCAACAAAGAGCAGAACTCCTCTCACCTTACGCCACAAGCATGCCAGCTTGGCCTTTCGCTATGTGATGGCATTTCGGGCACACGTCCATTTCTGCCAACTCTCCAGCCACTGAGCACGATGGTGGGTTGAAACAGACTGTACAGAAAGCGGGAAGGCGGAAGGGGCTTCCCTCACCTGCCCACAAGCTGGGGACAGACAGACTGGTTTTGTGGCTGGGCAGGATTTTGTTCATTTGTTTTTTTGTTTTGCTTACATGGCAAACTGCCCTTTCCCTAGGGCTGCACAGGTCCTTTCAAGTCCTGCAACATTTGAATTTGTGTTCCTTGTATTCTCACACTGAAGTGGCAAAGAAGAGATCCAGAGATCATTTTGCATCTGTTAAAGAACTAAACAAAGCTGAACGTTCCAAAACAAAGAGTACTGACACACACCACTCTGTAACCTATCTTGGGAATGCAGCGCTTTCTTTTACAAGCAGTCCCAGGTATCCTCTTTTTAATGATCTGCAGAGAGACTGAGAAATTCACCAGTGGTATTAAATTAGAGGCTGAAAACAACAGAGAGAGCAGATGCGTTATATACAAATAGGCAAAGAGAGATGAAAAACACCGTAAGGAGAAAGGAAACGTGACAACATTGGGGAAAAACAGGAGAGCATTGCAGTGTGGGGGACAAACAGGACACGTACACATGGTATCAGGTGCCGACTGACCAGGGGAGATAAAAAATATGCCAAGGGGAAGAGTTCAGATGTAGGGGGGAGAGGCTAACAGGTCTTTTCTCTCTAATGCTGAAGATTCCTGAAGATGTGGGACGCTGGGTTCCCATCCTGGTGAAGTCCTCATGGGCAGAGCTGTGCTTATAAAATAACACTGATACGGTTCCAACAGCCTTTTGTTGGAACAATCAGCAAATGGAAGTATTTATGAATCACATAATGGCTTTGTAGCCTTTGTTAGTTCCCAAACAATCATGTAGCCAGAAAACGCATGCTGATCAACCTCCCTTCCTCTTGCGGGCAACTGCATAAGCAAAGCTGATGTCCAAGTGACCCTGACACCATCTGACCAACTTCTGTTTCCATCCGAGAAGCACTTTAAATAACATTCAAAGTAGGCTTAACATCAGTTATTACTGTTTGATCATTGCATTCCGAAGATAATGGATTTCAAAATTGTATTTTCCAGTTGAAGATTAAAGAGCTACTTCTAGGCTTCCTACCTTCTTTAATAAAGTAAGATTCAGTCTAGTCTCAAAAGTTGAACATTAATATAGAAGAGATTTGCTGTCATCATAGTAAGTGTTAGCAGCAATCATTTAGCATTCCCATTACTTTCCCACCCAAACCTCACCTACTCACGCTGAGAAGTGAACTGGATCTCTTATAACCACATGCCACCTTCATCCTGCAGATGCTCAGGGACACCTACCACTGTTGGACTCCAGCTCTTCCGCTCTGCTTCACAGAGTGAAAGCAGGTTTGTGCCTCGGGGTAGAAAGAGGGCAGCTTTTCACGCCTGCCATGCACAGGTACCCCCGGCCCTGACCTTCTGAGCAACCGGCTCCCCCTCCAGGGAGGTGGCTGTGAGCAGGGGAGAACGCTGCTGGCTCACCGCACTGCCACTGTGCAAATAGCATCGAGGCACATTTGATGCTGTGGTATCTACTTGGCGTTGGAAAGCAACACACATTCCTTCGGAGTGCAAGGCGAGAAGGGATCCTTTTAATTGTCAGATCATGCACATCGGCAAGCAGCGGAAGTCCATTTAGCTAGCCCTGCATTTTTTTGTATACACATTGTCACCTTCATACTGCAGGCACAGAGCCCCAGGCACTTGCCTATGACTAAAGCATACACCCCCAGAAACAGGGGTAGAGGGAAGAAGGAAGAGACAAGACGTATCTCTTGGCAAGGTGCAGAGCTGGGCCCTCTTGAACTCAGCTTGCAGAGCCAAGAACAGATTAGCTCCTGGCCCTGCTGCTGGAGAAAACAGAGGGAAAATCCCACATCCTGATGAGAATCCGGAGCAAAACTATGCCCATGGAGTTTGTCTGAGATACAGCGTTGCCTAAATCAGGTCTAATTGTCACATAATACAGGATGGAGACTCTCTTAATTCCCCCAGAACCTGTCCCAAAGGCTGAGCACTCTTAGCCACCTCATAATCTTGCGTGCTGTGTCATATTAAAAGTTAAATCAGCAGCAGGATGCAGCCTAGGTTTGCCACCCTATGAATGTGCACTGCATTGGGAGGAAAAAAGAGTTGCAATCTGAGCCTAAAAGCCAGGGTGTGCATTTCCTCCCCCACCACCACCCCGCCTTTCCCTGGCTTTATGCCAAAAGCAGAGCAGCAACCAGGTGATATATCTGCTGTCAGCACCTTCTATTTTTCTAAGTTTCTTATAAGGGCACAGAGAAGCCATGATGGTGAAGAACTACGTTATCTCACTTCACACCAGATTTTCTACCTCCGTGACTTACCATGCCAAAATCTTTGCCAGAGATATGGGAAGCAGGAGATGAAGGCTCAAAAATCTGCAATTTTGCCTAGAATATGCAGCAAATGTCTAATTAGAAATTCATACTTATGAGCTATGTTCCTCTACTGTAATTTGTTCTGCCCCAAAGCATCGCTACAGTGTCACTTAGAAGACAAGAAGGGTTGAGGTGAAGTCTCTTAACAGAGAAACACAGCAGAGTACCATGTGGGGAGCAGAAGCAGACTGGAGGCTGACAGTACTTGGCTCTACAGAGACACTGGCCTGCCGGACAGGGACAGAGGAGCCCACGGACAGGAGAGCTTCAAGACATTAAATACCTGGTGGCTGAGAGCTGGTGCAGCTGCAGCAACCAAGGAGGGTTTGTCTTCATCTGCTGAGCAGGGCTGTGGGCTCCTTCCCGGTGGAGGCGGACGTGGGTGGGTCACGTGCAGCTGTGTCCCTGGAGTCCAGCTTCCTGCAGCGTGCTCTGCAGAGGGCAGCAGCTCAGCCAGCGCAGGAACTGGAGCCAGTGAAAAAAACCCGCCTGCCTCACAACACGTCTTACTGTGAGGATGTCCCTGAGCAACATCTCTGCCTTTGCCTGTTGGTTTCTGGGTAGAGCCAAGTCCTAGAAATAGTGTCTTGAACCTGGCACCACAAAATGGAGCTTCCAAATAACTGGATGCTTAAAAAAATTGCACTACAATGTGTATAACAAAGTCGGGAATTAAACTTACGGCAGGAATTAAGGATTTGACTATGTGCGTAAAGGAGGCCATGTCCCATCAGAAGCCAACCTATGATTAAAACAGGCAACAAAGCAAGGCCTGAGCACCTACAGAATGGAGAATACCCTCAACTGAAGCAAACAGCTGAAACAACAAGAACCGTTACAGTCAAATCTCCTTTCATCTCCTAGCAGTATGGGAACACCTGAAGGCCAAACTTAGGCAGAACTCTTGGTTTTGTGGCAGGTTTTCTCTGACTAGGAGCTAGTGTTTTTAGTCCAGCATCTGAGGAGATCTTTGGACAAGCTGCACACCGCCGCATACTCTGCAGTTTTTGTACTTGGCTGGGGCGTGTGACAAACTCAAGACTGATTCTTCAGCCAGGACTCATCTACTGTGGCAAATACGATGAATTAAGAATGCACTCACTAGGTCAGTGGGTCCTGTAAATTACAAGTGTTGCAAGGGTTGCTAACAAAAGAAATTGCAGGATATACCGAGTTTCGTTTACAGTTGGTATACTGAAAGTAAGGATCCTTACCCAGGAGTGAATTTTGCTCAATGAAATTCGAAGTTTAAGTAAATGCAAATAGCCTACACTGAAAATGTGAAAAATAAACAAAACATCATTTAATTTAATTTGAGCGCCCAAGCAAGTCATTCGCAAGTCTGTTTAATGTTTAGGAGGAAAAAGCCTTAGTTCAGTCTCTACAAATGGTTTTAGTTACTTCTGTGACTTTCCCTCTCTTGAGGATAATCTACTCCTAATAAGGACAATTGCTTAGATTTATTACCCCACTGAGGTCTTGTTAAAGATCTAACAAAAATCCTATTTAAATGAAAAGGACAATAGAATCTTTAAAGTCAGTGTAGAGTTTAATTAAAACCTGAAACAGAATCCATGTCTTTATGCATAAGAAAAGCAAAAACAGATTTCAAAGCTGTTAAACTACATGTAATTGGCATAAACTAACCATTGAGCTAAAGTAAAAAAAAAAAAAAAACCAAAACAAAAAACTTAGGCTATTGTATGGAAATTGGACTCCATTAATAAATAACAAACCTGATACATGTGCCTAGCACCATATTTTTACATGCATTTTTTAATTTGCCTAATTTGCTAGGCATATCTTAGAGCAAACACGAGACGCTAGCTGTTAAGTTGAACAAATCCAAAAGGGACAAAAAAAGACTGATTGAAATCAATGCATTAACATGCACCAGCATTTAAAAACATTTCATAACGTTCCCAAAGAGAGCATGTAAACTGCAACAGTCTCAGTGCAAAACTGCTGTAATCTGTGTTCCCATGTAGTCATTATTCACACATGGGAGTATACAGTTCCTACAGTCATTTTTCATGCATGAATAGTTTAAAACCCCAAATCACTGACATAAATACACAAGGGGGACCTCCCTTTCCAAAGTTAACATCTTATGAACTCTGAAAGGGAATGTGAAGATAGATACCAGTCCACGTGCTGACACAGCTCTCCTGTAGGGAAGGGTCTGTGTGCAGCCCCCCTGCAACCACAGGCACACCCAAGCCTTCCCCAGGCTGAGAGCCACCACCGGCCACTGCGCCCCAGCTGCAGAGCCAAATCCAGCAAGGTCAGGACAAGACAGAGCAGAGCAAAGTCTTACCACTTCTCCCTTCCCCCCACCAGCATACAACTGGGGCCGCACGTGTAGGGAAGGAGGTCAGCCCAACAGCTGCTTTGGGCATGCAGTTTCCTTTTCAGGACATACATTCTAAGACCAAAAAAAAAAAAAAAATCTCATAACCTATTTTCTATGTTAAAGAAAAGGCACTTTTCCTTCTCTGCTTTTCCATGTGATAAAGGATGATCGGCTGGCTGGGGGCAGGCAAGCACACAGATGGGTTCTGCGCAGGGAGGAAACGCACACGAAGACAGCTCTCAGCAGCAGCAGCGAGTGTAACGCAGCGGCTGGAAAAGGAGGTGACAAAATGGTGGCCCTGCCCTCCTGGCTGGCTCAGTTCGCACCCGATCGGCGAGAATGACAAAGCAGAACGGTCATCAGGGAACTCCAGCTCCGAGGTGGGTCACACGACTCCCTCATCTGGAAAAAACCTGCGAGGATGGTGCGTTAACCTTCCCTCTGCAGCACTCAGTCCCTTGCTTAATGATTTAATCAATTTTCTTGAAACATTTCAAGCCCACAGTAAGTGGCCATCTTGCTACTTAGGCTTTTCCCCATTTAAAATCAGAGCTCTTGCCAGTGCCATAGTCAGCACCTTTGCTTTTAAATTGTGTTTTTTATACGAGTGACCCCTACACTATGTCCAACTTTGGCAGCAGTTGCTGAACGCACCAGATGGGCTAAAAGCCACCTCAGGTGAACAGCCACCTGCATTCACCAATTCCCTGCTCACCTCTCACAGACTTCTGTGACTGAATCGGTGGGATGGCATCTTTTTCAATATTTAGGGCCACTTAAGTCGCGAAAAACCTGCCTCAGGCCAGCTGCGTGCCCAGGCAGCAGGTCCCTCAGAGGCCAGGGAGGCAGTGGTGGCAGCCCAGGGCCCCCTTGCCACCGAGAGCTCTGCCGTCTCGCCCTGCAGCGACGTGAGAGGTCTTTGGTTAAATACAGTGAAATGGCAATGTAACCATGGTTCGGTTACAACATAAGGTTTGCAATACCTCAAAATCACCTCGCACCCCGTGCTACTAACACTAAAATGAGGAAAGCAGGGACAGGCGAGGGCCATGGGCTAGTCTAACGCCGCAGCCCGCCCCGAGCAGCGGGGAAAATGGCTGCCGCCCCGCCCCGGGGCCGGGCTGGGCCCGCCCGTCTCCATGGCAACGGCCGGGAGAGAGCGGGAGGGCCCAGCCNCGAGCGCGGGGTTTGGCCGGTGGCGCCTCTGAGCGCCCGTTTGTATGCGGGAAGGGAGCGGCGCCGCCTCGCCGTGATCGCTGACGGCTCGTTGCCGCGTAGGGGCTTTGCGAGGCTGGTGGGTGACTCCTCGGCGTGCCTCAGGCCGGCGACTGTCAGCGATTACGAAGGGGAAACGTCCAATATGAGGCCTGTGTGAAAGCCGTATTAAAACCCTTAGTGTGCGGTGCATCCTGGGGGTTGTATTCCTCAGTGACCTTTTTAAAGAAATATGTTCTGAAATCTGTCAGAGTCTGTGGAAAGGCACAGATGTTTACAGATGTTAGCCAGCACTTGAAATTATATTACCGATTCCACTTGATGGCAAAGAGCTCATTTCCCATTCCATCCGCATAGCGACTGGAAATGTAAATTTAATGCTGCTCTTTTTTCAGCTCTTTCACTAGAGAAACAAAACCCAGCACGGTTTCAAGGCAACGCGGAAGGCTGTGAAGCTGGGATGAAATCTTGGAGTATCCCAAGCGCTTTCAACCTCCTCTAAAGCTAACAAGCCGAACTACATCTTGGTGAGTTATTACTAAGCTACAAATAAAAACTACAACTGAAAAGACATTAATAGCTGCCAATGGCAATTCCAAGCAGGATTTAGGATCTCTGTTTTATTAATGTTATGTAGTTCACTTGTCATATACATGAAATAAAGGCCATTTTCCAATTTAAGGATGAACAAAATGTAAGTGAAAGACAACATTTTAGTTCGCCTTGCTCTTGCACGCATGCGTTTTTTTTCTAGCAATAGCATTGCCAAGAGATAAGAGACAACTATCTCAAAAGGTGGGGTATGGTATGTGGAGATTACTCACGCATTTGTTTTAACTAATTTCACACAACAACCCTACAGAACAACTGGGTGGCACAGGGCAGGAGCGGAGCTCAGCAGCCAGCACAATCAACAAGCTTTTCTGCCAGAATATGCTGAACACAGAATTACACTTTCAGTGAGTACTTTCATTACTGGTTAGGTTCCTGTATCTTCACAAGCACACACCAACTTCCAAAAATGTCTGGTCAGTCCGCACAACCCTGTCTAGCAGTAAAACACCTGGCGTCTGCATGAAGTTTATCCATAGGAGAGATAGGGCAAAATACAGGCAATGAAGGTGAGGAACGTCCCTAACTTAACACATCTACGTTGCCCCAGCAGCCTCAGTGCTTCACATAAGCAACAGATGATTTCTAAAGCTGCGCCTATGAAGGAGGCAATACTTTGTCCAGTATTTTTTCCTCGTGTTTTTTTTTTGAGTTACAAGATGAATTGAATTAAAAGCATTAGGCCAGGTGCCCCACTCCCACATTAAAAGTTAAGGGAGGGACTTTTTCATAAAAACATCTATGAGAGGTTTCCTTAGTAATCTTACCCTCTTGGGGGAATGGATTGTTGTCCTTGTCTCTGAGGCAAGCTGCTCTGAGGAGGCTGACGCTGGACACGTGGCTGCTCTGTGTGCCTTCCCCGATTCAGAGACCTGCAACTCTTCTTGCAGGCCTGTATCATGATGTTTCCATGTCTGACACCAGCTCTACCTATGGCTGCAGGCACAGGTTTTTCGGTGAATACTTACGCAGCTACAGCACCTGACACTGTCTCAGCCTAGCGCTTCCAGAACTTATAAAGGGTATGGAGGAATACGGATAAAGTACTTTACTTCCTTCTGTGCATCATCCCACCCCAGGAAAGGAAAGGAAACACTTTCTCACAGGTAATCTCAAGTAATCAAAAGGTGTGGCCTACAATTAACCGGGGGCACAAATATAAATGTTTTGATAATTACCTCAGTGGATAGGTAAATATTTCAGTCCTAACACCTGAAACCTTGAAATTGGGTGACACATTTTGAAATCAGCCTCAGAGTGACAAACAACTGAAAGGAGAATATATAGCTATGTTGGAAAGCGCTAATGCAGATTAAGTCCAGTCAATAGCAGAAGTCAGATTTACTCATAAACTCTTCTGGTCCTCAAATCTGCCCAGACACTTTGCTTTTGAGCACACTCCAGCAGACCACAGTAGAGCTCATATATTCCTGAGTGAGCAGGAGTTCACTCAAGTGAGAGAATAGGTCTGTCCCACCTCTGTTACAACTTACCCACTTGCAGGACCAGCACCCAAATTATCTCTGTAAAGCTAAAACCAACCAAGCAAAACCAGAAAAAGGTAAGGTTTAAGAGTAGTTAGCTCTTTTTGATCCTATCCGCAGGGACCCTGAGTTAGCAACTGCCTTTAGGTAGAAGCTTTTCCTTCTGATAAGCACACCCACAGAATCCAGATTTCTAAGAGCAGGCGTTATTGGAATGGCAGGACAGAGTTGTTATTTAAATCATGAGAAGTCTGATCTGTTGGAGAGCTAGATTAAATGGAAAAGCTTGAAAATTAATCTCTCTGTTGTGTCACTGCAGGGTAAATCTTTCCAGTCTTAATTCCAGTCTTCATTCCAGTCTGAAAATTTCCAAATGGTTCTCAGAACACCACAGACACCACTTAGCCTGCTCTAGGGAACTCTCCTTTCTCCTCTCACTTCTAAATCTTGGCAAGCAAAATCCCAGCTCCCCCACGACAGTACCTACAAGATCTTGGCTCACTGCATTTCCCTTCCTTACCCGACTTGTGAGTGCCAGATGTCCCCACCCCTGAGCACTGCTCAGTTCCTCTCAGAGGAGGAGACATCTGCCTCTTTGCCCAGTAACCCAGAAGGCAGGAGGCAAGCCGGCACTCTCCTTGCAGCTGCCTTCATGCCCTGCAAAAGTCCCAGCAACAGAGTGTAACAGGCAGTACTTCTGCAGTGAAGTAAATGTTCATCACAGACACAAGCAGGGAAAATCCAGGACAGCGGTTAACATGAGGAACAACTGAAGAGGGGCTTGGGTTTTTCTTTGAGACAATCCTTTCTGTTTACACAGACTGCAGAAAAGTAAAGTTTTCTTGAGCGTGGTTGTTTTTAAAAAGCAGGAGGTATTTTCTTGGCTCAGAATTCAAAGGGACACTCAACTGCACTAAACATAAACATCTTTTTAGCATTTTATTAGGCACGCTTCTACTGTCAGTAGGACTAGTCCTATCCTACTGTCTGCCTTTCCCCCAGTTACTTACTAGTGCTGCATTTCATACGCACGTACATGCGGATACACCCATCTACTAAACCAAAATGCAACAAAGCCTCTACCTAACTTTGAATCTGCTTAAACTGTCAGCGAAGCCACATGGTACGCTAGGAGCTACCTAAAAGTATTCTCAAGAAAATACAATTAAATAAAACACCAAAACTAGAAAAAAATTTACAGCAAGTTCTGTAAGAGTGTTCAGACAAGAACTTCAAGTAACACCTCACCTCTTTTCAGGTTCCCATTTGTTTTGCGCTACATTTAAATACTGAAGAATGCTGGCAGGCAAAATGTTTACGTTGTTATTCCAGTGTTTTTTTCTGGGCACCATAAGACAGTCATTTGCCAGCAAAACTTCTGCAGAGGTAGGCTCTGGTGATAGAATGCATTTAAAAATGATGGCCAGATGGTGGCACAGTAAACGCCCTTCTTTTGAAGGGCTGTACGTGTCTATTAGAAATATTCCTTGTTCCATATGCATATCACAGAGGATTAGACGCATACACTCCTCACGCAGAACCACCACCTCCCAAAACACATGTCAGCAGAGTATTTACTACCAAATCCAGAAGGAGTTTGTGATTCTAACATTGTCCCCATTAATGAGAAAAATGTCACTATACAAAAGCTCTTTTTTTTTTTCCTTCCTTCTTATCAGATCTTTCAAACAGCTGATAACTAGCTTTTATAGATTGGAGAGTCAGATAGAATTCTGAATCTATTATTTTACTAAAACCCCAGGGGTCAACTTATCACCTGAAAACCATTTTACATGGACAATTTGACTTTCATGCGGAGTGTCAGAACATACCCTAGATGGAAATCTAAAATAAATTATATGGAATACTGCCTTCTTTGTGCTGAAATTTATCGGTCCCACACTACAATAATTTTGAAAATTGTATCCCTTAAGCTACAGAGCTGAGATATTATTAACTGCTCGACTGAAAGAGCAGTTCCAATTGGCTGCTATAAAGTCCATGGACAGAGACTAATTTCTATTGAACCACATCCTTATCCGAGGCTGTTTTCCACCACTCCAAGATGCCAACTTTATTTTCTTCCAGAACACACTGCCCATATTATTACCATCATCCTCAGTATGCACCATCATTTCAGTAAATCTGTTCCAGAAGCTAAGAGTGTGCCTAAGCTTCTGCTAACATGGTTGCTGAGACAATCACACCCTAGAGAAGGGGAGGCAGAGAGATCCACTTGCACCTCTTATCTTCCTAATACAGGTTGTTTTCCTCCCTAAGCAAGCCTCCAGTCTCTGAAATGCATCGCTGTGACATATCTAAAGCTAAGCAGATCTATGTCATTGCCCACACTTTCTTAATCTCTTCTACTGCCATCCTTTTGAAAGAAAATCATTTGATAATGTATTGATGCTTCGGTAAATGCTCCTTTTACGTCTATCAGTACAATTTTTAGAAACCACCCAACTGACCTCAGAGCCTAAAATCTTTGTAATTGAACAGATACTGAAAACGTTAATGATCCAGCTGCTGGGTGACTATTCTTTGAGTAGAAGTCCCCAGCTGGGCAGAAAAACCTCCTCGAGGCATAACACGTGAGACACAAGAATGGGGCCCTGGGATAAAAAAAAGTTTATTTCCTGCACCCAGTAACCTAACAAGTCTGGATACAACAGCTAAAATATTAGACCACAACCAGAAGAAAATAAATCAGAATCCTAGTAATTAACTCTACTGCCTCGCTTTCATTCAGAGACATTAATAGCCTTTATAAACCAAAAGAAATTGCTAAAAAAGAAGTTCTGACCTGCGTATCCAAGTTTCTAGGCAGCACTACTTTACCTTTTTCTTTACTAAACAGTATCGAGCCTCTCTCTTCAAGAGGCTTCAGACCAATGACAACTCACAACAGCCAGTCAATCCCTCCGAGCCCATCGCTTCTGGCAACGGCATTCAGCTCAGTAAGGCCTTTGCCAAGCAGGGATTTGAAAAACCAAGGTTTGGCAGGTCTCTTCCAAACCCTTGACTGCCTGGCTCTCCAACATCTTTCTTTTATGTTAGGATATATCTAAGAAGCAGCAGGAGCCTGTCAGTAAATGAACACTCACTCCATTGCAAAGTGACAGTCACAGCCTTTCAGGGAGGGAAGTGGCTCCTTGTCGACTGGAACCCTGTGTTTGCTTTCTCTCACGCTGGCTGACTTCTCAAGGATCTGGGGGAGCCCTGCCAGCTTGCCTGGGAGCGGCAGGGGCCTGCTCTGCAGAGCCTGGCTTCACTTGGTGCCTAAGCTCTGTAGAAGTATTGGTGCCGAAGCCATGCTGAATAACGTAACAGCGGAGTTCAGCAATTAGGTAACTGCTACATTGAAGACGGTTCATGATTAAAATCATCTAGAGTTACACTTCTACTGAAATAAATATCATATTTTAGAGAATTTGTGCAGTGAGCTGGAAAAACTGGGATAAAACGGCACATATAGCTTTAGCTTTGAAACGCCTGGGTTTTGTTTTGGCCAAGCACCTCAGCTGGTCAGTGTCAGGCAGAAACTTTACAAGCATGAATTTATCTTTAATAGAAAAGATAACCTGAGGAAACTATTTGGGACAGTAAAAATAAAATCCTTGTGTCAGCTTTAATTATATCTTACCATTTATTAAAGTGACTAGAGCAAGTTAGCAGAACTTTCTGTCTTATCCAAATGATAGGAATTCCCTCACATCACAGATTCACAGTACTGAAGATATGGAAAAGTGCCGAGTTTGGAGTTCTCCACTTGTATTAATAAATATTCTGAGCAATTTTAAGTGCTTAAACTGTTGAGACATACGTTTTGGAATCTCTTTCTACAAGTGATGGCTTAATTAGCTCAAAAGAAGAAAGTCGCAATTTCATAGTGGGCCCAACTGACAGAGCCTGAATCTAGCTGGAAGCGTGATCAGGTATCAACATGCAGCAGCTTAAAAAAAGTTACACAAGCTGACCTTAATATGCGTGACTATCAGGTTTTCACTGTAGAAATATGTATTTTTCAATATCCTTTTCTGAGTAGAAATCATGTCATTTATATGCAAATCAGACTGTATTCTGCAGCTGTTTCTTCTGTGCTGAAGCCATGGGAATTATTTGCACTTAATAAAGCCTCATAAATAGGTTTTGCCTCTAAATGGGTGGGGGAGCAGCAAATATATCATAGCCATTTACAGTTCCAAGCATCTTTTTATTTTGAAAGTTACACACATCCTTTAATAGTAAGTTTCACAGTTGCAAAAGAAACATTGTTTCATTTACATAAACAAAATACCCTTACAGCCTTCAAAGCAAAATGTTTTGCGTTTTCCCCTACGCCCAGCTATCTAAAATGTAGAAATCGCCACGCAGCATCAATCAAAAGGACAGTGTGTAGCATCATTCCCTGCTAGCTCCACGTAGTATATGTTAAATATAGGAAGAAATTCCTTGCTATTTTATCTAGGCACTTTTATTCTATTTGAAAGAATATATGCCTTCTTTATACAAAGTATGTCCACCCAGTATAATCTACTTGATTTCTGCAAAGTGTGTAACATCTTCATCTGACCACCAGTCAGATGTGCCCCTCACGGCCTGGCACGTGGAAACAATCCATTTCAAAACCACAGGAGGACAACAGGCTCAGGAACACTCAAAGCACATCCCACAAGACCATAATCGAAGTGTAGTGTTTCAGTCTGGCAGGCAGCATACTGAAGGGAACTGGAAAACAAGTCTCCGTACCTGGTATGAAGTGCCTGGATTGGGACTTCTCGCTGGGGACAGGCCACACAGTGCAGGACCGCAGTTCAACAGCAGCACAGCTTTTCCCCTTGCTTCACCACCACAGGGAAGAGCAACAGTAATTGGCACCGCCTAGAGAAAGACGGGGACAAAAGGGCCCCAAGGGCCCCTATCGTCCTCACCCCAGCCCGCTCCCCCTGAAGGACCTGTCAAGAGCACACGGGGACCAAGGGTTACAACGCTGGGAGAAAAGTGAGGGCTTGGACAGATAAGATTCTATCTCATACAGGTTTAAAGAACAAATACAGAAACAGGGTTCAACCGAGGTGGCCCTTATCTCAGCTGAACAGTGGCGGCCAATAAACCACTGCCCTTTTTCTATCTGTTTTTTTTTTCCAAGCTGAATTTCATCACTGCAAACTATCAGCATGCTGTCCGTGCCTCAGTTTATTCTCATGTAAGCCCTCAATAAATTCACCAGTGTTCTTAGTCCTCTGCAGGAAGTGAATTTTCCCCTGACTAGTACCTCCTTTTCTATTTCCTTGTTAAGCAAAGGAGCTAGAAAAAAACCCCAAAACACAGGCATTCATGGATCTCATTTCATAGCTGTCATTTAACGATTCTGTCAGTGAAACAATTGGCACGGTAGTGCTCTCTTGCTTCTACATAAAAAAGCAGAAGGGGGTGACATAAAGAGGTAACACAAGATACCCTTTCAGAAGGGATACCACTGATTCTGTCATAATGATGCCTTAGAGAGGTATCATTTGTGCTCTACAAAATGACTGATTTTAACTATTTTTCAGGTGCCTATTGGTTCCATATGGCGACTTCTGTTCACTCTTCACCATTATGCTGACTGCCTTTAAGAACACCAACTTTTATACCTCACGTAACTATTCTGTGAAGGTGTAGCTAAGTAAAAATACACCCAAATAACAGAGTCGGACTTGTCGCAACTGCCCGTATTATTTTAACAATTACTGTGATGTTTAACCTATTAAAGTCTTCAAATACATGAACAAAGTTTACGCAAATAAAATGATGTCACAATACATTTAAGGTATTCTATATGCTATAAATGTACCTTATACACAAACGTGCCTGGCAACATGTTTAAACACTATACTTATTTTTCTGCTAACAATTTTTGAAGATCGTGTTTTCTGAGTGCATATTGCATTTTCTTCAGGCACAGATACGGTTGACCTCAGTTCATATTTTGAAACCAATGTATGTGATAGGACAAGGAAGCGTATAAGGAAAACTTGAAGTTAAATTAAAAGCAGGTATGAGCATGTATTTTATTACAGAGAATCAGACAAGTAAGATAGTAAAATCTGACTTCTCGTCACATTGAATTTTCTTTCACTACTCCATTATGGGAAACAGTATTTTTATAATGTAAATTTTATAGAATCATCCCCAGACTAAAGTCTGTGGCATCCTGCTGTATCCCCAAAGAATTACTTATACAATCCCACTGATTCAAACTCAAGCCTCTCATTTAATGTTACAACTCTATGCAGAATTAAAAACAAGGATCTTTTCAGACTTTAACAATGTTTTTATGTATTTTAGTCTGTATTGTATCTATTGGTAGTAGCTTAGGCGAAATTGTCTTGATGTTACTGTGTCGAATTTAATTAGGCTGTTTTGTGATTTGGGCAGCACCTGAAAGGAAGCTGCATGCAGCAACATTAGTGCAGCGCAGCCATCTTCTGCTGTACAGAAACAAGGCTATTCAACTAAGAAAAGTTGGATCCTTATGTGGATAAAAGAACACAGGCGTCGCATGTGCACAAGGCAGGCAATATTCAGTGAGCCTGGCTGTGAACTTAGCCACTTAGCTTAGAAGCACGCCAGCTTCTCCACGCTAACTATGTGGTCATTGTCATCACAGGTCATTTGGTGAGTTCCACCAGAGAGCGATTCAGCCCACTGACAGTCTGAATCTTCTTCTGACAGTGTCTGCCTCTTCCTAGTGACTACACAGGGAGTCCAGGTAAACTAGGTTTATCACATCAGGCGACTCAGTTAAATGACTACAACTGGACAGCTCTTCATAGCTATGTCTACACTTGCGCTGGGGCATGACCTGGGATTTTGGTCCCCTGATTATTTATATAAAGCATCTGTGGAGAAACACCACCATTCCTGCCTGACAGCCATCTGATTTCCATGGAAATCAAAAGACGGTGATGGGCAGGAGGTAAACTCTGCATTCTTAAATCTCACCGTGACATGGAACTGGGAAGTGACTGGGATGTACGTGATCAGGACTGCTGGGCTAAACAGAGCAGTAGTATAGTAATTCTGACTTAACCTCCGTTTGGTTTTTCTGTTTCTGCAGTCAATTTGCTCTTTCTGCCTGTATTTGTTTCAAAGTATAATCATTGCGTATCTGTAATTAATTATTGCCACAGAGACCTACTATGGTGGTTATCACTTTTCATCTTTCAATTATTACGATTCGAAAAATGGAACAATAACAAATGCTACCACATGAAAAGTCATTCCTTCTCCCGAGATAAAGAACACTTCAGCATATAAGTGCTTCCAAATTGCTTTTCTGAAAGTGATTTAAAGAGTCATAGAGCTAATATGAATAATGAAGCAAAACAACAATGCCAAATAAAGCACTTGCCTCTAGAAAAATGTTTTTGCACCAGAGATTCAATATTACTGTAAAGACATTGCAGTACTGAAAGATTTACATTCTGAAATCTGTGAAATGTTGTCAGCAGCAATAGCACAATTTTGTAGTTTTCCAAGGATGATATAGGATGCTGATTTCTTGTGAAAAACAGAGACAGGAAACGATCCTATGAACCATCTGCAAAGTACTCTGAATAGTCTTGAAAGTACTGAAATGCATTTGTTATCATGCATCCTGACTATGGATCAAATTGGAAATTAAAGCCTTTTAAAAATCAAAAGGAAAAATTTGAACACAGTTATCAGAGAACTAATCAACCTGAATCTTGAAGAAACCGTAATAACTACTGAACCCCTGCACTGGGGAAAACTAAGAGGAAAATAAAATACCTGCCTGCAGGGATAATTTTCTTCGACGTGATAGTCTAAATATGAACTGACTCCTATAAACTAACTAAAACCAAGTGGTTATATTTAGACTACACAAAAAAATTAAGCAAAAATGCCAGTATCAATTACTTTCTGAACTTTATATAAACTACCGAAATATTTCACAGAAAAACAGAAATACACCTTTAGTGTAGAAATGGGGCCAAAAATCATGTCAAAAAGATACTTCCTTAATACAGAGAAATAAGCAGAAGCTTCACCTTACTAATTTTTATGAAGACCTAAGCACAATCAACTTTAACTACAGTTGCTACCTCACGGTTCAGAACCTTTAGAAGGAGCTTCATGCAGACTAGCAGGAAAACGTGCAGCGCCTGCCATCAGAAGCATCTCTGGTTTGCAGGTGGGGCCTGAGCGACCAGCAGATGAGTGAGGTTTTGGAAAGTAGCCAGTTGTATTATCACAAGACTATATAAACTATATAAATGATATAAACATAAGATTAGATTGTTTCCTTCCTCTCCTATTTTCCATGTTTGAAGCTCAGCTTTGTGTTGCTGTGTAAAAGCTTTTGTCAAACTTGAAGAAACTGAGGAACAGCTCAATTAGTTGTTGCAAGCTAAAACCCCAGGGAAAGGCAGGATACACAGGCAATTAAAAATGCTATATAAATATGAATTATAAATTGGGGGAAAAAAAAAAAAAGGTCTATTTCAAGCAGCAGGGAGAGAGTTAGGTGCTTAAACAAGTACCATGTTAGATGCCCTAGAGGACCTGGAACCTCTCCATGTGGGAGGCCCATGCTCTTCTGGCATGGTAGATGGAGCTGAGGGAAGATTCTCTGGTGCACCGAAAATGACATTTGGCACTCTGCATTCTTAAATTTCACCCTGACACAGAACTGGGAGATGACTCGGATGTCCATGACTAGGACTGCTGGGCTAAACACAGCAGCAGTATAGTAATTCTGAGTTACCTCAGTTTGAAAGTTTATTTAAAAAAAAAAAAGAAAAAAAGAGACAAAAAGAGATCCGCCATACTAGTGACTTCCAGATGCAATGAAATATTTGTGGTATAGCCAAGTGAGTTATAAACTTGGGCCTGCTGGAATTCGCACAGCCAAAACCATACCGAGTGGTGGGTGTTGAGGCTGCTTGTGCTAGGCCTTTCTTTCATATGGAGAAAGAGTTATACCAGAAAGTAAGTCAAAAGTGCAAGGAAACACCAGAGTCAAGCAAAATGTTATTAGCTGAGAAAAATACAACCAGGTACTGCAGCAAAACATGATTGCATTTGGGCGTACCACAAACAGTGTTGCGAGAACAGACAGCCAAGATTCCATGTGTCATTTTAACAGTTTAATTCCACACATCCTGAATAATTTAACAGTGAAAATTAACATTCTCTTGGATTTTAGGCAATATCATGTATTTTTCTAACTATTGAACTTGCAAGGTCTACTGTTCAAGCACTAGAGCTACAAGAAGCTATCCAAATCCAGTGCTTGGTTGCCTAAATCTGTACTGAGACGCATAAATGTCCATTTTATGACCTCGGGTGTCAAACTGAACAGCCAAACACAACTGTAGAATATTGTTTATAGATATTTTCAAATGGTTTGTTGAGAGTCTGGAAACACATCTGATTGAAGGAAGTTGCACTTTTTTATTAATGAGTCGATAGCACTGTCAAAACCCAAAAAGTATTAAGAAATTTCTGAGGAAAGAGTCTTTCATTCATTTAAAGAGTACTTGTGAGCAGGGCATATCATAAACGCCTTACTTTCTCTTATGTGATTTTTACTTTATCTATAACAGCACCCTCAGTCTGAGAACTATTCTCCTTTGACACATTCCAATATTTTTATTTGTAATCCTGAAAACAGCAAGGTCAACAAAGAAATATTGAAGCACTTTTCAAAATGAGATAATATACCTAGAATTCCTGAAATTAGACATCAGGTTTTTTTATTATCTACTCTGTGCAGCAATCCAGCTATTGGTAAATAGGTATACAACAGAAATAAAATTCTCTTCACTGGATTTGAAGGCTTCACTCTAAAAAACAAACCAGTAACTTTTCTCCCCCAGCACTTACAATGCATTTTGTTTATATGTTTTATAAAATGCCATCAAATATTCCAAGAAAGGGCTTGACATCATTGCTTTCATCATCAAGGAGATATCTAATGAAGATTAAGCAAACAAAAAAATTAAATTAGATATAGTCCATCAAAACCTATGAAATCAGGAACAATATATAAAGTATATTCAAGAGATACCAAGACAAGCAAAAAAATTTTGAAGTCTTACTTTCTAAGAAAACCTAATTGCTACTATTATTGTGAAAATTCATCTTCTAAAAATGAATGTTATAAATTAACACATCGCCTAGAGGTCTGTGATCCATGAAGTACTAAGCACTGGAACACTGAGGCCACAGAAAAACATACACAACTTTTTCTTACCTAGGATCCACTTCTTTATCCTGTTCTTTTGTGAAAATAAAAAAATCCTCTTTCTTCGTGAACGTAGAAGAGTCTGAGATTATTTTTGAGACTGAAGAACACTGTGTGTTTTTTAGTTCTTGTGAAGATTTTGAATGCTTGTCTTCTTGAAAACTGAACTGCAATGTAAATGTTAAAAAGTCTATATGCTTAAAATAACTAACCAAAAGAGATACTGCCAGACTGTTGTAGTTTGTAGTACAGATATTTATATTGATATTATGGTATTTGACAAAGACCAAGCACATGATACATATAATGATATACTTGGATGACTTGCAGAATCACAATCAAATTGAGTAAATAGTTTTGAAGTCATGCTATAGAAAGTAAACTCAGGTCCTAGTTCTTTGTATCATGAGTGCCACACTGAACACAGAATGCATGCGTGTTTGGACAACACAGGAAAGTTCAGTATGTCCAAACTGATTTGAAGTCAGATAAGGTAAATGTATTTACACATTAAATGCTCTAATGACAGGAAATTCTGTTATCGAAATATTTTTACTCACCATATTTATATTTCCACTTTGTACAGATAAATTCACTTTTGATGTGCTATTAACCACAGAAACAATTGAGTTCTGAATATTGGTCTCATCTTGCAATGTGCATGAACTGAAAATATCAAGTTGAATAATTTAAGTATTTTTACAGAATTGCAAAATTATTTACTTTTCAGTTTGGGTTTTTCTATTTATTTCCCTCCACACTTAAAGAAAAAAAAAAATCAAATTATTCAACAATTTGTACCTTTTAAAAACTGAAATTTCACTCATTTTTAGGAGTGAACAACATTCTATACATTTAATTTTACAGATACATGTGAAATACAGACAATATTTTTAACTGAATAAAATTGTAATAAATTATATAATGCTTACTCTTTTGAAATGTCATTTGTGGCGTTGCTTCTTGTGTACTGGCAAAGTGGCTCAGGCTCATCTGGAATTTGAAGGCAGATATTTCCATGAAAATGAAAGTTTAAAAAACCGAGTCACAAAATAGCCAAAATCCCTTGTAAATATTTTACATAATATGATAAATAATAATTTGAAAATTATTCAAATGTCAACACTTGAAATATTTTTTCTGTAGGTTTTAGGCTAATGTAAAGATAAGCAGAGATAAGCAGNTATTCTCAAATAATAGCCTGTAAAATAATCTGCACACAGGAAACAAAGAATTTTGTTAAAATAACCTTACCGAATTCTCTGCTGGCAAAGTTGCTAGCAAATACTAATTTCTCATCATCAATATCATCCCACGCATCATCTCTCAGTTCAAAGTCCACATCCAAAGCATCTGAAAAACATGATCTGCTTTTATCTGTATCAGTCAAGTTATGCATTAAAGATTCTTTAATCTGGTGGAGGTTTTTTTTTTATGCCATTGTCTCTTGGCTCTTGATGTTTTCATCAAGGCATCATCAAACTCTTGATTTGCCTCAAGATGTTCTTGAGCATAGACTATAGCTATACTGGAATTTCCATCTGTCTTCCCATGACTTCATCCTTTTAACACAATCATATCATACACTAACTGCCCGCGCCCCCCAGCAACTGATGATACGGCTATGCAACAGTCTTCCGTCTTAAGACTGGGGAACAACTTTAGCAGGTAAATTAGTATGGCAGGAAGACACAAAGCATTTATTTAAAGGAACAGGATTGCAATCGCATCGTCAAAATATTAAGTAAAAATGAGATTATGCAGTATAGCTGCCAACACTTAAGGCAGTATGAACTAAAAAATGTTTCAATTTATTTCAGCACAGTGTTTCTTATATGTCTGAGTGTGATCTAAACATTGGACCTGCTACTTATTAATTTGGTTAATCAAAACCTGATTCACATCAATCTACTGTCACCAAATACAATGGCAAAAGGCATGCAGTGAGGAGAATGTCATAGTTATACACTGATAACAAAGACTGATTGTTTAACACCAAATGTAAAAACATTTGTGGCCTCTCCAGTGGAAGAGAAACAGAAAGAGGAAATTTTTTTCCAAATAGAGATGTTTTACTGGTTATGAACTCAGTTACTGAATGGTCACATTTTGTCAACTACCAAACAAAAGCTCATATTTCACTTACTTCTTCCAGCAGAAAGGGAAAAGAAGAAAATGTATAGATATAGGGATAAAACACCTCTTGTATTACAAGCAGCTTCAGTGGAAATACATTACAGTCATACCTTTCAGGAAATATTTATAGATTTTGACCCTCATATTTGATTTAGTCATTACTGTTTTATTTAAAGGTACATTTAGATGCTTAGATTTACATTAGAAATTCTTACTGATACCAGAAAAAGCCAATTAAGGCCACTACGTTTCCCTATACATTCAGTGTTCTATAGTACTAGACTGGTTGCTGTAGTGATTTCAGCAAGTTTGAGTTTACAGGTATATTCATATCAAAACAGTGAAAATCATAATTTCAAACATTAGCAATAACTTACTACTCTTTCCAAAATTCCAGGGTTGCAGTTGTTGCTGAGATCCTCCTATGCTATTAACATCATCTACCTGGTCCACTGAAGGTGATGAAGACGACTGTTTATTGCTAGACCTATTTAAAAAAAAACAAAACTAAACAGTGACATGTCAGTAAAACAGCTGCAGAAAGTTGCAAAATAATTTTTTTGAGAAAACAGTTTTTAGTTGTTACAACTTAACATAGTATCTAAAATAAGACAGATTTATTTTTTGTTACTTATATTAATCAGTACCTTGGCAATGCCGGCAACAAAGATTTAGGAGTAAAAACAAATTGTTTGAGATCCACATTTTGAGCTTGATATAACATCTGCACCTAAAGAAAGCAGATTATTGTTACTGATAAGATATAAACATATTGAAAACCATTGTTT
>WEKW01008628.1:904-22050 GCA_013389905.1 Sula dactylatra
AATATCATTGGCATTTTCTTCTGAAAAGAAATAAATTCTGACTTTGCTAGAAAGTTCATTTACATCTTTGTGTGTGTGCATGCATGCATTCACACAGGCGTTAGTCACCACTCTCTAGTTACATTTAATCAGGCCTATAATCGTCTGTTTGAAATAACTGTGCCTCAGTTTAGTATCACCATCTTTAAACGAAATTAATTTTGTCTGTATTCTCTTTATATAAAGAAAATATACACAACCGTTGCCTTCATTTAATGCTCCCCCCTCTTTGTTTTCTCAAACCTAAAAAAGAAACAAAACCATTCGTACAAATTCCAGATTTAGCGCATGTAGCCAAGGAGTGTCCCAGATAAACTTTATTTCTTAACTTCTAAAATTAAACATTACAAGCATTGCTGCTTCTATTTAGATTTACAATTTTGAACACATGGATTTGAATATGCTGCCAAGGGCAGCACTGAGATCTATCCGACCTTTAAATTTGCAATGGAAAAAATAAATCAGATTTTGGAAAGTGGTTCCCAATGACGTTCTTTTTCCATATTCTTGCCAGTTTTCTTGAACTTAGCAGCTGTGGTTTGAACATAACTTTAAAGAATCATGGAAACCTAGGCAAGAGGAAGGAGGGTGGTCTTTAGGAAGCTGTACACAGCAAACAGATGGAATAGGAGAACCTTGGGAGACACTAGAGAGACTTTGCCAATCAAGAAGTTTGGCAGTTGCATCAAGGTCAAAGAGAGATGTGTAGCAGTGTCCCAAGCTAAGATATTCTGCTCTGATGCACTAACACAGCATTTTTTTCCCTCTGCTGCCATTTTTGCATCTTTGTGTACTCAGCTTGTCGTGCTTTTGGAGCAGAGATATTTGACATTTCCAACCAAATCCCTGATACACATAAGAGCATGAGAAAACCCTGTATCTATCATCCAAACAAAAGAACCAAAAACATTAAAGGGGGAATAAACTTCAGAAAAGATTGTCTAGGAATTACAAATTATCTTTGCTCTGTGTGTAGCTAACATCCTTTTTTTTTTTTTTTCTTAATGTGGCTTTTCCCATTTGTACGGAAATTATATCATAAATCCACAAAAAGGTTTAGAGAATTTGCTCACTGCCTTGAACACAGACAGAATTTACAAGAAAGCATACAGCAGCAGATATTTTAAGGAGCTCATTGGTGATTGACAGGAGCATGTAAAAGGAGGAGGTTCATGGTGCATTTACTCCATGCTCCTTCCCTGCATGTGTACTGTTGGACACTGATAGAGACAGAAGACTGTGTTGGATGGATCTTTCATCTGAGTCAGTGTGGCTCTTCTTATGTTTTTGAGCAATATATTCCCTACATTTTCACAAAACCTGGCATTTTTTTGAATTATAAACTTTGATTTTTAAAGATTGTGAAGAGTCATTTGTGAAAGGAAGGACTGTAAAAATAAAAAAAAAAATACTCTCTGAAATCGTACAATACTTATTCAAGTCCAGAATGTGTCCTTTTGGTCTGTATAGAGGGGGATTACTGTGATGGACCCATCTATGGTAAAAAAAAAAAAAATTATTTGAGAGAGATTTCACATGCCATAGTAGCAATGCCTCTTTCCATGGGGCATTTTGAAGTTTTTGTTCGGATCCACTGATGTGATGAAGGTGAAAACAAAAGGGCATAGCTCTGTCTGTAAACCATGGAACACGCTTCCATGAGCTATGGCGAAAAGCTGCATATTTTCCCCAGCTTCTGTGTTTGATGAGGATTTCTTTAAAGGTTTTTTTTAAAACTGAATGAATGATCAGGGCTTTTTTAGGCCTGGTATACAAAGTGTAAGACCAAAAATACTGCAAAACCTCACATCTGCTGTAGAGGTTCAAGTCCCTAAAGATATCAAAGTCTATTTTTTTAGTCCTTTGTCCATTGCAGAAGTGGGAGGGCAACCTGTTGATCCGAAGTGAAAAACTTCTTCCTGCTTTCTGTGTGGCAAAGGCAATATAAAATACCATGACAGTTAGTTTCTCATCTGCCTTTGGTCAAGCAAAATCCCACTGACTCAGTTTCACCTGAGTAAAGGCTAGATAGTGGGCCACATCCTCTTTGGTTATTATATAGCCTCATTCTCTCATTTAAAAACATGCAACTTTGAACCTGAAATGGGCATTCAGAATAAAGGGCTCAGATAAAAGGAGTGTGGCTGCAAAAAAACTAAGAGCCTTTCCCGCTAAAAGGAAAGGCATACTATCAGCATGCTCTTTATTAAGACTCGTGAGTTTTCTGCTGAGGGAAGATAACACGTTGGGGAAGAGAGTAGAAGTTTAAATTAGAATTGATATCAGATGCAACGATTAAGTATTGACAATTTTTCAGGCTTTGGAATGGTTCCCGTTTGCAGCTGCAAGGCACTACAGCAGCGTTAGAATTTACGAGCACTTGGTGACTACTCTGACAGGTTTATTATTTGTTGGCTTTCTCCAGCATTGCACAGTAAAAATTGTTTTCAAAGAGTGTTCAAAAGTGTAGCTTGCTGCCACTGTATCAAACCCAATCAATCCACCAATGTATTTCACATTCTTGATTGATAACTGGCTCGGTGGTTTGGCATTTCAGGGAAGGAGGGGAAGGGGGGCAGGTCTCAATGGTCATTAATCCCTTTTCCCTGAGCCTCCCTTGGGCAACTGCTTGCACCATTAGCAACATTTCTTCCTGCTGATTTCCACAATCCCATGGCTGCTCAAACCACCACAAATTCACCACTGTCCCTTTCACTTACCGTAGACCTTTCATCACACTGGCCTCAGCAGCCCTCCTGGGCTGATAGTGGTCAAGGGAACATCTCTCTCTCTCTTTTAGAAAAAAAACCAAAACCAGTTGGTCCATTAATTTGGTTTCCTACCTCAGTCTCCTTTCCTCCCTCTAAATTTACGTTGTTGCTTACTGAACAGGAACATGAGGGTATGAATGTACTTCCTTTAAAATCTGTTTATGTGGGTTGGCCTGGGAGATGTTTTATGGTAAATAAGGTAGATATTCTGTCTGCCTGCTCTTCTACTGCTGGTTGAATTGGTTATTTTCGATGTTTTGCCCATTGTAGTCTGTGTTACCATGAGGCCGGATAAACTATGTTACCTGCTGGGGAGATAGGCTATTTATTTATTTAAATGCTGCAAAATTGTGAGCAAGCTCACAGTGTGCTGACTGAAATGTCAGAAGTAATTAAGCCAAACTGTTTCCAGTGGAAAAAGAAAGTCATCTGTCATTATGAGGAGCGGATATCTATTGTTAATTAGGAGCTGGAACTTTTAGGGAGAAAGGAAAGAGACAGAGAGAGAGAGAGGCAAACCCCACATTTTTCACATTTTTCCTGTGTTGGCTTCATTGCACCAAGGATACTGAATACTCCAGACAGGATTAAAAATACAGATTTGAGCTCCCTTCTGAGCATTCAGGATAAAGAATATCTGTCATTTGCCAGCGATCTGGTGTTATATGTAGCTGTGCTGTAGGGAGCACTGCCTTGTGTGTATTTACTATTCTATTAAAGCACAAATGTCCTCTAAACGGTAATGTGTCCTGGACAAATCTGTTCCATATAACCTTTATTTAACTACCCTTAGATTTAGAGGCAGAATCTGTGTTAGGAAGGAGTGAAATATCCAAATTAAGGGAGTTAATTGTGTGAGGAAAGGGAATTCAAGCGATGAAGGCAGCGTAAAGAGTTAAAAGGAAAGGAAAGAGAGACAAAGAGACAAAGAACGTCAGTGGGAAATTATGAGAGAGTCAAATATTATGAAAGAGTTGAACATGCATAGGAATCCTCCAGTGCCTCTATAAATTGCAAATCAAAACCTGCCCCCTGAAAGCCTCTACCCATGTCAAAGGCTCCACTGAGCCCACTAGTGTGACTGTCCCTTAATCAAATTTGTGTTAACAGTTTACAGGTCTGAGGCCAGGTACCTCAGGAGATCATTATTTCAGCTGACAAAAGTATTGTGTTTTATGAGAAGAAATTAATAAAGAGCAATAGACAAACTGTTAATATATATGGACAAGAAAAGGTTTCAGGTTGAGGTTGGGAGCTGCATCAGGTTGGGCAAGAAATTAAAGAAAAAAGATGATCAGTATTACATGGCAGTCTTGCTCTTAGTGAAATAACCTTGATTCTGTGGTAAGAGAGAGCTTGATTCCCCATGTTAGCAAAACACCAGACTACCTGAGGCAATGGGCAGGATGTATGTGAACTTACTCTGGAACTGGAATGCCGCCCCCAAAATAGGTTTGTGTTGAGGCAGCGCTGGTGTGAGAAGGGTCTGTGCTTTCTTGAGCAGACTCTGGAAGCAGTACTGCTGCAGAGATTCGGGACAGCTTGAAAGAACCATGGTAAGTTTAGCAATTTGCAAAAAACCCGTACGGCTTTGTAAGCAGTGGAAAGTCAGAAGCTTGGCTTCCTACGGATTTATATCCCAACGTGTGTCTGTTGTGTGTATCCTTTTGTATCTAAAAGGGATGAACTAATTTTGTAGCCTGTCTGTCAGTAGAGGCACTTCAGAGGTTTTTTTTTTCTCTTCTATACTATTGCATTTTACCAAATTTACTGGGATTTTAAGGTATTTAAGATCCTCATCTCGTATTCATTTGAATTGTCAAAAGGGTACAGAAATTGTTGGGGAACAAAGGGTGAGGAAACTTCCAAAACGGGACTAAATTAACGTTCAAAAAATTAATATGCAAACAGGATCTTCTGGGGAAGATTTTGGTCCTATTGCCTGATTTCCCTCTGGTCTTTATCAGGTATGTCCCTGAGCCAGTAGGGCAGGTTAAGACCTTATTTCTTTTTCCCCTTAGGAAAAAGTAACACAAAAAAGGAACTTCATTTTTCATATCACCCTCCTGAACAGCCTTTCAGAATTCTGGCCAAGCTGCTCCAATGCTCCGATTCCGTTGTGTTGTGGTTTAACCCCATCTGGAATCTAAACACCACTCAGCCACTCGCTCACTCCCTCCTGGTAGGATGGGGGAGAGAATCAGAAGAGTAAAAGTGAGGAAACTCCTGGGTTGAGATAAAGAAAGTTTAATAGGTAAAGCAAAAGCCACACACACAAGCAAAGCAAAACAATGAATTAATTCCCTGCTTCCCATGGGCAGGCAGGTGTTCAGCCATCTCCAGGAAAGCAGGGCTCCATCATATGTAACAGTTACTTGGGAAGACAAATGCCATCACTCTGAACATCCCCCCTTTCCTTCTTCTTCCCCCAGCTTTATATGCTGAGCATGATGCCATATGGTATGGAATATCCCTTTGGTCAGTTGGGGTCAGCTGTCCCAGCTGTGTCCCCTCCCAACTTCTTGTGCACCCTCAGCCACTTGCTGGCGGGGTGGTGTGAGGAACAGAAAAGGCCTTGACTCTGTGTAAGCACTGCTCAGCAGTAACTAAAACATCCCTGTGTTATCAACACTGTTTCTAGTGCAAATCCAAACCATAGTCATGTACAAGGTGCTATGAAGAAAATTAATTCTATCCTAGCCAAAACCAGCACACCTTGTTAGAGATCCCTCATCCTCCAGAATATCCCTCTTACCTGAATTTTGCCTTGCTATTAAATAGGCTATGGGGGGATGATCTTAAAGACCTTGGCTGTTGCCTGGACTGCTTTAGAAAAAAAAGTAATGTACCATAACACTCTGAATACATTGCAAGATTCTAAAAATGCTGGATTTAAATTAATCCATGTCTTGCAATAATGAGTTATATGAAAACGCAGTCTTCTCAGCACATGTATGCATTATTTCCCAAATCTCATAGTTTAAGAATGGGACTATTGCTTGGGCTGCTCAGCAGCAAAGAAAATGAGGGAATTAAACATTTACCTGGCTGGGAGTACCCAGTGGAAGGTCCCATAGTGACCGTGCATTTATTGCTAAAGCTTGAGCCTTTAGCAGCGTGTTCTGAATATCAGGTTGTGTCAGAATATTCACAGCTTGTAAGTGCTAGTAATACTGACAGTTTCAACAAACTCATCTTCTTAGAGCTAGGACAATTTATGACATCTTTTTGACCTGAAGGAGTTTATATAATTGATGGATTTGGGTTACGTTACAGATACAAAATAACCTTGAGAGAATTGGTGTTCACTGCTGGAGCTGAATTTGATAGAGCTGAAGTGCCATTCACCCGGGGCTTCAACCAAACTCTAGGTTTTGTTAGCTCTAGCTTCTATATGACCAATTTAAATTGTTTGACTAAAATTACATTTTCTGTCTTGAATACAGGACACGCTGATTAGGTTTGAGGGAGAGGGGGAGAGGACGTATAACTTAAATAAAACCTCCTAAACCAGCAGAGATTCTTCCCTTGGGCTTTTTTCCTTTTTTTTGAATGTTAAGTGATGGTGTTTCTAACATGCAAGTAGGATGATCAGAAACCAAACTCAACTTTTCTGCAGTAGAGAGCTCTTTGTTTTCCATGATGACAGGAGTCTATGCTGTCAAGCATTTGTGTAAGCTTTTAAGAGAGCTATGTGTTAAAATAAAGCCTGTAAATTATCACGCATGTGCAGCAGTTTTTATTTTAGGGTTAAATAATGCTTTCCAAAGGACAGCTGGGAAACTGAGAGATTGAGTAATTTGTCTAAGCTCACACACTAAGTCAGTCGCAAAGCTGTGACTAGGCTGTAGACTGCTGGGTCTCTGGCATATGGAGTTGGTGCTCTTTACTAAACCCATTTCCTTCTTTGCAGTGGTTCTTCAATCCTGATTTTGCCTTATTAAACTTGGGTATGTGGTAGACACGAATTCCAGGGAGAAAATAAAGAAGAAAAATGGAAATTTGAAAGCAAAAAGTAAGATCATGGAAAGAGAAAGTAATATTTTCTGTTTTACTGTTTAAGTGGAGTGAATAAATTATGGTGACATTGCTGGCATAAAAGCGGTTTCAAAACAATGTTAGATGACTTTTTTTAAAAAAATTATTTTAAATTAAGACATAATTTTAAGTTAAGTAAGGGAGTGGAGGTGGAGAGTGGGACAAGAGTGAGATTTAGAAGCTAATGAGGAGGTGGGAAGGTGATTTTGAGTGTCCTCTGGTTCTGAGGGCAAATGTAAGCAGCCAAAGGATTCCAGCAGAAAAGGGATTGCAAAGTAAATAAAAATGGAGGCAGGCGTACTCCTGTTTGAAAGGGAGTTCCCTGCTCAGTGATGTTAAAGACTGGCAGGAGGAAGATGCTGTTAAATGACTCTTTGTTTCACTAAATCATCCTCAAGCAAGCATTTCCACTTCTACTTGTTGCTACTGTCCACTCAGAAGAAAACGATAAATAGGACTTCTAGTCCGTGGTACAGAAGCTATTATCTTGAAGCATTTTAGCTTTTTCCCCAACCTTATAATCTAAGATATATTGAACACATTTTGGAAATGGCTTGAAAAGTAAGTAATTAACTGAATGTTCTGAGTTACTCTAGCCATTCCATAAAATACAGACAGAATTTTAAGAAGCAGAGCTCTTCATAACACTGTAAAAGAGGTCCAGATGGCCAGTGCAGCACTCTGAAAAAGTGTATATTGCTCCATCATAGGGCATGTCTGAAGAATTCTCGGCCATTCTTATTTTCTTTTTTGGATGTTATTTCCCAATCAATTTTGTAGATGACTTTGTTATGCTGAGAATTTTAAAATAGTAATGATAATATCCTTTCCACTGTGACATTAACTCAAATTCTCGTACACAAACATAGACACAAACAGATGTTATGGGAAAAATCCCAGTGGTACCTTTGAAATGGATTTGAGTGTGGTTTTTGGTGATAGCATGAACATTTATTGACATAATAATTACAGTGGCTAAAGAATAGCTAGCAGGAGAAGCAACTAATGTAAATCATAAAGGCTTTCTTAAATGTCTCATTGGATTAAAGTGATGTTTCCCTTTCTAGGAAGCTGCATATGCAATGAAGAGATAGATATTCTGAACCAAGAAGTTTCTGTTCTTTTCATGTGTACTGCATCCTTTGTTTCAAAATGAGGAAACTCATTTGGAGGTTAGTAAAATTAAAAGGTACAGCTGCTCTTTGTGTATGCTCCCCAATTTAAAGAAAACTTAAGGAGACAGTAGTATTGAAATCTTCACGTTTTCAGGGCTTTGTGAACATAAACTAGAAAGGCAGTTTGGGGAGTTCACCAGGAAAGGGAGTTCACTGGGAAATTTGGTCTCAAATGCAATTATTTCCAAAAATCTCAGATGAGGCAGGGGGGAAAGAGGCTTCAACATACAGAATTTGATCATGCCCCAAGTGTCTTAGCTCTCATCCCAGTTGGGTGCCAGAATGGGCTTCTCCTCTGAAACGTAGCCCATCCTCTCTTTGATGGAAGGAGTGCAAGTATGAGACTGAAGGTAAGAGAGGTGATCGGTTCTGTTGAGTGATGTTACCCATTGGGATATACTCTGTACGTGTCTGAAATGGAGAGGTCACTAGTGTAATATATCAACTATTTATTTTGTGAATTCCATATTCATGTCACCCTGCTGGCATATGCATATGCAGACTTTTTTATTTTAGAATGTATACGGTTTGGTGTTCTATGTAATTTTGCCTAAAATAATTGCTAGCCAAAAGCCTTGTATTCAAATAAATCATGTGTCTTCTTGATCTGATCATTGTTAATGTTATTGTAGCTTTTTCCCAAGACTGGAAACACTTACATGTCTGTGTTAATATTCTAAGTACAGGTCTATTAAACATGAGACATGTTATCATGAAACTACTTTGTGATGGATTATAGGTCTCATCTCCATAAGTGTAGCTGTACATATATTTACAAATGTGTGTGTATATATAGGTATGTTAATATTCAAGTTAAATAATAATTTATTTTCAAAACTCCCTGATTTACTGTAATTGTTATATTATTCTCTTTTTGGGGATTGTGTTTCTAGTATCTAGTCATCTTCCACACTCCTCATGTCTGTCATATTTCTTGCTCTGCTGCCTCTCCTCCATCTTATGCATAAAGTAATTCTTTCACATCTCAGGCAGTTGTGATGATTATGGCCAGTCTGCTGCATCAGGTGGCCAGAAACAACAGATGAGGGTGCTTTTCTAGGATTTCCTCTTCCAACTAGAAGCAGGCCATAAGAGTGCTTTGAATCCTGCATTGCTTCCCTGGAACACTCACCTGCACTGCTGCCTCGGCTGCTGCTTGCTGCTCTCAGTGAAAATTTGTGTGGCTAACCAGGCAAGGGACTGCTGTTTACACATCCTCACTTTGATATAATTACAAAGCACCTTCCTTCTTCTATGTTCTTTATTCCCCAGGAGGCGATCTGCTCTATTGTGTGACTTTTCTTCCAGAAGTCACACAGGTAATGTAAAGAGAAGCATTTTTCATTCATAGCAGTATTTTGTGAAACTGTGATTCAGCACAGATTGTGTGAAATGGAGGCTGTCTGATTGATATACAAATTGTAAAAGTTGTGGATTTTGTTTGTTTTTATCACCTTTTTCTCACTGTTACCTTTCACAGCTGTGGTGGGTTTATACTGGTTTGTTTAGGGATTTTTTAATCTGTGCTAATTATGTCACAGGAAATAGCCTTCAGATTTTTATGAATAAGTCTAGGTTTGAATTTAAGCTCATTGAAATTGCCATAGTTTGTAGTGTTATATTTTGTTACCATTATCTTCCTCTGTTTAGAAAAAAATCTGGGAATTCTCAGAAGTAAAAGGACACAAATTCTGCATATTGTAAAGTTCTGGTGAAGCTGTAATTCCTGTACAAATAAACAACTGAGTGCAGCATACTTTTAGCTTTTTGCTGTGCCAGACCAGTTTTTTAAGTGGTGGAATGAGAATCTTGATGTCCTGGCCAAATTAGATCTGAGAGAGCTAAGTTTTGCCTGTCAGTGCTCTCCTGTGGCTTCAGTTCAATATTCTGTTTTCTGACAGTTCAGAGCAAGTCCAATGGCTTTTGACCTTTTCATGTCAATTGGATTTTTTTGTATTGACTTATACAGTTCCTGAATCATGCTGCTTTTAAGGGTATTGTTGCCCAATATTCTTAAGTGATACTGCTGTGAAGTAGTAATTATTTCTTCTTAGCTCCCTCTCATTTCTGGCTGTAGGTGTACAAATATACAGAGAGGGATAGTATGATTTCAGCCTACTTTATGACAAGGTAATATGTTTACTGAAGAGAAGGTGTTCCATACAGATGAGAAGAACCACAATATAGATTGGCAGATTTTATTTGCATTTGTTGACAGTACCTGATATATAAAGATCCTGTGCTGCTTCATGGCTTGCAGGGCAGGGAAAATAGCACCTCATCTTGTATAACACACAAATGCACACACTTTCACACTCTCTGCACAGTAATAAGTCTTTATCATGCCTCGCTGTTATAGAAGGCATTTAGCTATCCAGAAAATATCTTCCTTAACCTAGGGCAAAATCCCTAGAGTACTGTAACTGAAGAAAAAATTCTTATTGACTTAAGCGAGTCTTGGATTGAGCCTATAAATGCAAATCTTAATCATACTCCTAAATACTAGGAATATACTACAAATGAATGTTGTATCCAGAGCTACAGAAAAAGCACTGAAGTTTTCTTTCATACATTTTGAAGGTTGGTTTTACTGACATTTCTTTGTCTTCTGTTATTTCCATTTGTAGATGAACTTTGAGAACAATGTAAATTATTTGGTTATCATCTTGTGACTTACCATCCATTTCGTGGGTAGCATTTTTATTTCCTGGCCTCAAAATGCAATTATTTCTGGTTCCATCTATTACAGCTATAGCCATGTGATCCTAGGAGAGGTCAAACCCACATTTCGGCATTTTTCCTCCTTCAGCTCTTTTATTCAAGTTTATGGTACTGATATGTTCATTGTTTTCAGATAATGTACAGTCCTGTCAACAGAACAATGCACAGTGAATACGTTCTCTAATGTATCATTGAGCTTTTAGTTCTCTGGCTACAGAATTAAATGCTAGGCTTTTAAAAAGTAACCCATATTGCAAAGTCAGTATTTTAGTGAAGTCTTTGGGTAGTTACTAGTGCTCTGAAATACTGAATGTTATACTACAGAGGAACCTTGTTTGGCAATTAGGAAGATAACAATACTACCCTGATAACTTGCAGGATAATACTGCCTGTTAGCAAGCCCATACAACTGAGTGCAGAATCTGACACAATATGTTGATATTTCTGGTTATGTACTTCTGTGACTTTAATAAGAATTTTGGCAAGTAAAGAACAAAAATAACATTTGCATGATTTATGCATATAGGTTAAAATTGCTATCATGACATGAAGTATGTGATATTGCAGGTACTGTAACAGTTATGAGGTGACCATATAAGCAAAGACAGTGAACAAAGTAGAATCTAAGCTACTGAAGTATTAATGTTTAGACAAATGTAATATAGCTAATGCTGTATCCTGGTCTGATTAGTGAAAAAATCTGTGGGCCCAAGTTGCCAGTTGCTATTTGCTTTGCAGCTTTAATTGTTGCAGGCCAGTTTGAGCTGGAACTGGACTATCAATTGCTTATATGCTCTGCAGCTGTCCCAGTTCATCCATAGCATATATTGTGAAGAACAACTTAAATGTTTGTGCTGGCTTCTAGTTTGAGAAAGCCATTGACTGAATGGACTTGAAAAGGGACAAAAGAAGCTCAGGTAACAATCATATGTGCAAAAACTTTTTAGCATGTTTTAAGCATTGAAGAAGCAGTAGTCTGAAAAATGATGCTCCATCCTGAATCTCAAAATGTCTGCTAAACTGTCTGGAGAAAACAGACTGAGCAAGGAATATGCTGTTGAGTACTGGATGAAGATCTATGTATGCAGAAGAGATAAAGCTGGTATAACAATGATCTCTCTAAACAACTGATTTACAGTAGGACCTATCTTTTCGTGAGTTACTGGAAGACACCATTGCTGAGCAGTGTCCTTCAGCTGATGTACTTTAACTCCAATAACCCCCCCCTGCACTTACAACCTTTTGAGAAAGAGTTTGAGTAATGAGCAGTAAATGAGAGTTGACCTTTGGTGACTTAATGCAGAGAGAGATGAAAAAGATAATCTATACTGACTCCACAGAATGAGGAGGAACATTCACCAGCTTTCAGGAGACACATCCACAGAAGCTGCTATAAAGACAGGAGTGCAGGCAGCCTTGGTGTTCTTACAGAGCAGCTTGCCACTGTTCTCCCTGCTAATGAACCTGGTAGTCTGTCTCCGGGGTAGTATTGGACAGTTCAGCCTGACAGCTAGAGAAGTGTGGTAGAAAATAATACATGAGCCTGAGTCGCATATAAAAGAAAACCAAGGCATTTAAGGCATTGATCTCTAATTATTGCAGTCCATAAACAAAGAACCTCTGCAACTAACATATTTCAGATAACTTCATATTTTGCTCCTCCCGTCGGCCTCATTTTTAACATTTTAAATTCACATTACAATATTAATTAGGTATCTTGCAGACTATCTGTTATTGGTGAGCTATGAAATGGGAATCACTGGGTTAGGACAATTTATAGGGAGGACAGCAGGGGGTATAGGTAGACTCCAGATAGTAGTTCTAGCAGAGCAGAGGTAGTAGGGCAGCCAAGAAATCTGGGAGGGAGCTTGATCAGTCCTTGAAAATAGTTATGGTCAGAATGTTAATGTGTGAAGCCTGGCATTAGAATATTTTAGATACCGTTTTCTAGTCTTATTAACTGAATTAGAGATTCTTGTTTGACAACAGAGGTGACTGACATGCATATGAATATGTCCTCATCTCAGGACATGAACACATCCCCACATGATGTGATTGCAAGCGGTCATACTGCTGAACAAAAGGAAATGACCCTGTAATGACAAAGAGCTTTAGGTTATTCCACATTTGTTTCTAGTGCAATAACAGGTATATGAACTACAGCTATTAGTTGGAGACCCAGTAAAAAGCTGAAAGAAAGGAAATTCTGAGAACATGAGAAGCTGTCCAAGGGGCCAGTTTTCTGAATTGTTGAAAGGGAATAGAGAACTGATCATCTGCATTGTGTGGATTCAAATGGTTTTCTCAGAATGATATTCCTAAAATAATACTGTAATAGACATAAGAGATGCAGGTGTCTGCTTCTGGATTAATTTCAGGTTTCTGGCTAGTGTTGACCTAAAGGCAAAACTATCTCTTGCATAATCTTTTATGAATATTTATAAAACCTTGGTCTTGCTAGCACTACTTCCCCCCCTGGGTTAATACAAGCCAGTCATTCAGAAGACTGGCAGGACGGGATTGAGCATAGCCTGGCATGACTCCCATACTTGGACTTTCAGAAAGTGTTTTTAGTTAATTCTGTGGTGGATTCATTGGCAGTGTTCTGTCTGCAGAAAAGAAAGTAGTTGCAAAAGGAAAAAAAGCCATGCATTAAGATGCATTTATATTCAAACCATAAGCATATGCAGAAACTTTCAATAGTACTATGTGCTTTATGAGTGGTGTCTAAGTGTCTGAAGGAGTAATGAAATGATCTGTTATTCTAGTTTTAAAAAGACTAAAGTTCTGTTCGTGCGCCTGACACAGTGTAGGCGTAAATAAAGTAGGTTTTCAGCATTGTTCTCTCAAATTAAGGAGGTGGCATAGATAAATTAATCTCTGTGCTCTGTCAGGAAGCTTATGCTTAGTCTTTCATGCCTGCTGTGTGTGAGGACTGTGACACAGGCTGACAAAGGCCTAACTCTTTGCAGCTATAAAAATGGTATAATTCAACACTTTTCTATGAGCAAGTAGAGAAAATACCTTACAGAATTAAGCAGTCAGACTAACCATTTTAAAAGTGAAGACAGTTCAAGTTTTGGGTCTCATATATGCCAATCATTCTACTGAGAGTCTGGTGGGACTTCCACTGGCCAGCTCCAGTTCTACACCAACATTAATCAGATGGGAAGTCAAGCCATGATATCAAAACATACAGCAAACAGCAAATCATACCAGTTTCAGGCCAGCATTCAACGGGAGCTATTCTGGCTCATGATGTACATGTGATCCCCTGAGCATCTGCTGCTCATTTGTCTGGACTGAAGTGTTTACAAGCAAGAATGGGACCTCTTCCACTTCTGTGCATGGGGAGTGGGAGTGCAGTTGCTCTCTCAGGGAGCAATTACAGTTGCCTGATTATTGCAGTAGGTGGAGCTTGGGGATTGCAACCCAGTGAAGAGAATATCTGTTTTATACGGTGGACCAATGCAGTCTTTTGAATGCACCATCCCAATAGACTCCTTTCAGAGCTGTGGCAAAAGTAAACCTTTATGGCTTTGATATCTCTATGGAAAATGTAAGATCACTAAAGAGAACATTATAAATGTAGGGTGCTATAGGCCACTTTATGTAGCCAAGACTGGCAAGTCTTAACAGAATAGAGAATAAGGGAGAAAGTTAGTAGAACAAAATAGTGTTTGTGCAATATCTTTGATTTGGAAGGGTAGGACTCCAGGGATGGATTGAATATGTGTCAGTAGTTTAGAAAGTCTTGTTAGAGACTTGGAAACACAAGATATGAACAAGCCTCTGTATGCTGACAAGGCCAATAACAACCTAGTCAACAAATGGGTAATTGTTGAGGTTATTGAGATGAACTGATGCAAACATTTGGCTCATAAAATGGTGACTGAATTATTCAACATCAATTGGAAAAGCATTAGAGGGAAATTCACAGCGTTGACTATATCTTCTTAAATTTTCTTTCACTGCACAGTACAACGGTGCCCAAATCTTCTCAGATGATGCCTAACAAAATATAAGTCTAACTGATGAATAAGGTTTCCAAATACTAATACAGAAATATACTTAGCTTCTGTATGGACATGCTCTGTAGCAAATAAAGTGAAAGAAATATTTTGTCCTGGTAACGAAGACTGAATTTTAAAAGTTTTATCAAGGATGTGTGGAACAAGCTTAGCTGCCCTTTTCACTTTTAGACAGTTTCTATTATAGATGAAAAAATGCTATCCTCTTAGATGTGATATTCTTTGTTCACTGTCCTAGAATGCTAGTCAGTAATAATATTTATATTAGCTCTCTTCTCTAAATTTAATGGTAGCTGTTGCAATTATACTTATTATGGAAATAATTCAGAGGTATTTTCCAACAGTTCATGAGTCAGAATGTAGTTTAGGATGCTTTGGGATCTTCCTGGTCAAATTTGGTATGCACATTAAACAGGTTCTAAAAACAATTAACAATGTTACCACTTAACATAAACCTGCTCATACTCTGGTATACATCTCTGTATGCATGATCTAGCAGCAGCTTTGAACCCTTACAAATTATCGTTGGAAACATAGTAGGTCTAGTGGAGAATGGAAATTTGAGATATCTAGACTACAACTTCTGTAAGATACTGAATCAGTCCAGGTAAAGACTGTGCCAGTGATTTTATAGAGCAAAAGAAAATTTTTAATGAATTCCTCTTATGAGTAACAAACAAATATTGGGTTTGGGTTTGCTTAGTAATTTATGTGAAAGATGAAAAATAGGAACATGGAGCTCTCTTTCACAAGCGAAACCTTCAAGGAGCTCTAGCTGTGTGTTATTAATATGAGCTTCTCTGTGAAGTTGCAGAGACTTATAGTGCCCTTCAGTTAAAAAGCACCAAGAGACGAATCTTTTCTGATTTTTAGGTAACCGATGTCAGCAGTGTCAAAAGAAAATTAATTACAACAAATAGTGTTAATTGTATTTTATTAAAACAACAGTGAATTTGATTAATGTACAGTTTTTAATGGCAGGTTATGAGGCTGCCATATGCAAACTAACTTCTTCTCTGCAGTATTGGCAGACCACTTGTCAAAGATGTTACATATTATTAATAATTATATAATTAAAACAATACACTACAAAACAGTAAATTAATACTTAATAAAGTACTAACAGCTAAAAGGATCATGCCAGACACCTCTTTGTGTTCAAGATTCTGAGGTGAGATTGCCACAGATGTTGCACAAACATTAGATAAGTGGAAATCCTTAATGATATTTTGCTTTTAATGTTTTAAATGTTTCAGATTTGCCAGTGTAATGGTTACCATTTTCACAGCAAATCAGTCTTTTTCAGTGCAATGGATCAGTGCACCTGTCAGAGGCTTGAACTCCTGTTATACATCCCCTAACTTTTCCTATCTCTGTTTTTCTACTCATCTCCATTGCTGCCTTTATGCTGTCCCTTGTCCTTGAAAGACTTACCCATGTGCCTTTTTTCACTTCTTTTATTCCTTTCCTTAAAAGCCTGCTTGTCCATATTCTGTAATTTATATGAGATCAGTCACCACAAATGATCAGCACCACAGCTGAGTTTGGCACAGACAGAGTTTTTTAAGCTAGCATCATACCTCTCAGCTGCAATGCTGTTTAAAATAAATTTGGTAACAAGCAGCAGAAGGGTTTGCTGTCAGGGAGCTAGATCTAGCTGATAGCTTTTCTGAGTTTTCTTGTACAGCAGGTTCATTGGAGGACGTAATAGTTTTCTAAAGCATGCTTGTAACTTGTTCTCCTGTGGAGCTACAGTGGTAATTATACATTAGGCTTGATGAAGTACTGAGGAGGGGTAAAAGAAAGTGACAACATTTGAAAACCAGGGGAAGTTGCAGTTGGTGCCGCTCAGGATTAGTTCATTATTTCCAGGATGTGTAACAGACTTCAGCGTCCGAGACACAGGAAAACCAGTGCCGTAGCTATCCCACTGCTGTGCTGAATAGAAAGTTTTTAAGCACTGATATGCACTTGTGGGACGGTTTCCCCAGATGATTGCATTAGGCCAACGTTTTTCATAGCTTGCAGGCTCTGGGCTAACAACACTCAGCAAGTAGTGAATAGTAGGCACCATCATACTCTGTGCTCAGATAACCTGATAGCGTTACCAGTCTTACCAACTTCTAATGGAAGTGAACACTATCACAGGGTCATGTACTTGACTGAATCCAGGCCAAACAGGCCAAAAATTTGTCCAGATCAAATTTAAATATTTAGACAATAGACGCTAACATTTGTTTTAAGCGAACCTTCTGGGGAATTTCGCTCCAAATTGGTCTGACGTTTCTCTGGTCATAGGATGCATCCTGGGAGCAACTCTGAGGCTCTGCTGGCTGTTTCACATTTGAGCTTTTTTCTAAATTCACTGAGCAAAGATGCTCGCCTGTATTATTGCTGTAAGTCAGCCGTGATATGAATGTTAGATAAAAAGCCTCTGGTAACGTTTCCTGCCTTCTAATGCCTGCTGTTAATACCTTCCCACTTTTTGTGTTACGAGACAGGTCCCATTCTTGTTGTGAGGATTTTTAGTGGGTATCACCAGGATGCTGTGAGTGCTGGTGGCTCCCTGGGGGCTGGTGCCCATCCCACTGTCCCCAGCACCAGAGCAGGGCAGCTGGGGAGCGGAGGGGAGCATCCAGGGCAGCCTCAGCCACCGTGGCAAGACAAGGCCATCGTGAAGAGTCCAGACCCAGGCCGGGCACAGGCCTGGCTGTGACACAGTTGGAGCTTGAACTAAAAAAATTCACCCCTTGATTTGTATATACATGTTCAGAAGTGTATTTTGCATTTGTTTATTTACATATAACATAATCCTGAGTTTGCAATCATATGATACTGATTTTTTTTAATAGGGGATTATTTTTACATGCTGTGTAGTTATTACTTAATTATATTTTCACATTGGTTTTCATTATAAACTGTTGCCAATAGGAGAAATTTTATTATTCCTGTATGTATTTCCATTTTTCTTTTTTTTAAAGGGAATGGATATTTGCACAAGTCTTGAATAAGAACATAATATTTTTAACACTAAAAAAATAGATCTTGATGTTTGGGGATCCTTGTGTGGCATAATGCATAGCCACAGTGCATATGTACTACGTCTCTTAGGAGGTACTCATTTCATCCCCTGCATCAGATCCATAGCAATGCCTTGCAGGAATTGTAGCTGTCAGGCCTGATTTCATTTGTTTCATCATTTAGAGATACCACGACATCATTTAGAGATACCATGATGTTGCTCAGCTACAGGAAGGTCTGCGCATAATAGGAAAGTGAACTAAAAAGCTAAATCCAGTAAGAGTTGGGAAAGAATCACAGGGAGATACTGTTTCCTCAGAAGAACATGGGGTGTATTCCAAAGTGAAACATTTAAATTTAAGATTGGTTGATATTTCTGGCTGATATGATAGATTTTGTTTCAATTATCTTAATTTTCTTTTTCTCATTTAAAATATCAATGCCACCCTAGTTTTTACTGAAAAATATTTGCTTTTATGTTTTTAACCAAGTCCTAACAAAACTATTGCTTTCTTTTAAACAGCTGAATCTCCCACATACTAATATGACGATATGAAATGATAATTTCAGAAAAAAATACTAAATATTGTGAATAAGCAGAAATACTGCAAAAAAAGTAATCCTGATGTAAGGACTATTTTCAGTGTTATTTTAACAAAAACGCCTAAGTGTGGAAACCTCTGCACTTACCTGGAAAGCAACAGTGCATATCAGTTAGGATTCATAGTCACAGGTGTTTCTGAAGAAAGAGATCCAGCGTAGGCGAGAGCAAACAAACCTCCCTCTCTAGAATTATGATGTAGTAGCCTGCAGGAGTTTCTTAGTTCAACATTTAACTGAGACACCACTGCAGTGGAATAGACACCATGTACCTGGAGATCAAAATTAAACCAGTCTCTAGTTGCAGTAGCTATATGGAGGCATAGGCTAGATGGAGTTCTTCATCTCATTATTTTCTGAAAAAGAAGTCTTATCTGCATTATATACTGGAAAAATCCTTTAAAACAGTATTAATCCTGTCCTTTAACGTTGGCAAGGCTTATGGTGTTTAGGATCTGATTTTTTTTCTCACTGTTTCCCTTTAAGGACAACATCACCCCTCGGAGTGGGCTGACATCCATCACAGCAACTCCTGTTGTCAATGTCATACCAGATATAATTTCAAATGGCTGAAATCCTGGTCCCCTAATAGAACGGTTATCACATGAATGAGCAGATGCTGACATGGGGAGCATCTGACACTTTATAAATGAACGGCATCCAAGCAAAACATCAGCGGGATTGGATATATTTAGGTAGTTAAACATCTGCAGAGGTGACTTGTTTGCAAATCATTAAGAATGAAATCTTGTTAGTTGTCAGAGATCCTTGGCATACACATGACGACTGTGGATCTAGACCTACTAGGGGTTGTATGTTAGCAACAGGGATGTGCTCCCAAACACTTTTGGAATGGCAAGGTGAGCTCCCTGAAGTTTAGCATAACACAACAGATCTAGGCACAACTCCAGCATCAAAACACATGCTGTGAAATTCTCAGCCTAGACACCTCTTATTACCCAGAGCAAGTCTGAATAGGTTTAGGTCTCCATGTTTTTACCACCCTGTTCTTATTAAACCAGAGAGAAAGTGGAAGTACCCCCTCTGTGCAGGACACTGCAGTAACCCTTCCTGACAAACAGAAATAATTGTTATGAAGCAAACATTATGTTATGGAAATGTTTATTCAGAAAGTTTGTAGGTAGATTATGTTTCCTAATGAAATTATTCTGTCTCTCTCCCCAGACTAACACAATTATTTCTAAGCTGTTACGGACATCTGGAGACCCCTCACACCTCTCCCTGAGTGAGCTGCAACAGACCCCACATCGTATATTCTTGTTCAGGGTAGGGAGAATAATGGCTATGGGCAGAAACCAGATCTGAGGCTTTCTGACCAGAGCTCTGGGCACTGAGGTAAAACAGAAGGCATTGCAGATTTCTGTTTCTAATAACTAGTGAGTAAAAGTTGAAGACAAACCAAAGCCAAACTGGAATAATTAACCCGAGAAATTCTCAGTGGGAAGATGTTACACTGACTAATCTATGTGCAAGCTTTATAAATGAAAGGCTTTAAAACTGCCTGAGGTTGACTATAAAGAGTGAGGCATTGCCTTCTTTGAAAGGAAACCAATTTGCTGAGGGCTGCTTCATGGGGTTGAAGGGGTGCTTCTTTTAGGTTGCACATCACAAATTAGAGTTGCCATTCACGAAATAGAAGGTGTATTGATAGTAAACAGGTGGCTTCTGTTCCAAGGAGATTTGTTTGGTATCATTTTATGATTGAGCTGATGCTGTGACACATTAAGTGGAGCTTGTCACTCTCCCATCTGGTCTACACAACTGCTGGAGGCGGAACCCATTTAGGAAGTTGCACATTTCTTGCAGCTGTTCCTGAATGTTTTGTAAATAACTAACAGAAACCACTGATTCATTTGGCTTTATTAAACCTATCTTAGGGGAATCATGTCATTGTTCATGGAGAAAATTGTACATGTTGCATGGCATTTAGGGGACTTGTTACCAAATTACTGCACTTTAAAGCCTTACTTAGTGCTAATGGGAAAATTGTAAAGTATGGATCAGGACTTCTTTCGGCCTGATTATAATTTATCTAAATGACTGCACTTGATAAAGAGTCCTTCATGCCAAGTAAAATGCTTTTTGCCTGTGGAACCCAATGGTGTCTTGTTTTCATCCCCCTGTGGATGCACTTTATCCTTGGGTCTTATCTAGAAGAAGCAGTTGTTGCAGAATGCTGTGTTCACTTCATACATCATTTAAACTGGTTTTGTTATTGATGAATTGCTTTTGTAATTCACAGATGAAAGTGAACATTATAAACAAGGCATTCCCATATTAGCTTTTCAGTGCTTTGCCCAATGGGCAATTTAATGCGACATCAAATGCGATAGTAGCTGAATGACAAAAAGAACCTTTTCCATGCTTGTTGGCGTCTAATAGCTTGATTTCATTTTTAATAGGCTGTTAATCTTCAGTTAGTGTTTTGCTCTGTATCAAACGTTTCACTGCAGTAAGCTGGGTTGTTTGTCTACTTTAGGTTTGTGTTGTGTTCATTTAACACTCCCTTTGGAAGGCATTTGGTGCACATAAGATGCCTGAGATTGACTTTGCGGTAGAAAATTTTGACTCCCCTTGACAAAACTTTTCTATCTGTCACAATGTGACAGGCTAATAAAACTATTCATGTGCTAAGTTATAATGATATTTAATAAGTTGACAATAAAAGACTACCAGCTATTGAATTTAAAGCAAGCAGCATGCTGCATAGAAAAAGAGAGACACTGTTG
>WEKW01008632.1:1980-33968 GCA_013389905.1 Sula dactylatra
GAGACATTCAACAGAAAAAGGTACCACGACTAGAAAGAGCACATTTGAAAGAAAGACAGAGAATGGAAATAGCTATTTCACTGATTCTTTAATAGGAAAAGTTGTTTTTTGGATGACAGCCAGACAATAGCAGACTGGCTGTAACCTACACAATCCAATATTCCAGCGTGAGACCACCCCAGGATAGGGACATGTTTACATCATAACATTCAAGTCTCTGTACCAATGGGTCTGACGTACTTGGGATGAAAGCCTTACTTAAAATGGCCACCACAAAGCTATTGTTTCCCATACGGTTTCAAGTAAAGCTGAGCCACCAGATGGGGAAATGTAAATGTCACCCTAGAAGAGCTTTTCTGTGCAGCAAAGTCATTGTCAAAGCAAGCACAAGTAAGTAATCTGGTAAATCCTAGTCTTTCATAAAAAATATTTTACATGGATTTTGGGACCTCTGCTACTTTTCTTTTCCTCTTAACAGAAGGCAGAGGGCTTATATAAGTAAATACCTACATCACTGCATGGATGGCACTGACTTGACCAGGATGCAGAAGTCAGAACTTCTCATTCTGTTTCAGGGAATCACAACCTTAGGACAGCTGGAGAGCCTGACATCTCCTGAAGCATTTTACACTGTTTGAGGAAAGAGGTTGATCTCCTGAAAAACCTGGGATGAGGAAGAAATCACAGGAACAATTATTCATGAAGAATCACTTTGCTCCTTTCTCAAAACAGACAAACAGACAACCAACCAACCAACCACAAAAAACCCACCATGGCACATCAGAGGGATCAAATGATGAGGAGAAACAGAAATTGTGAAAATTAGTAAAATGATGCACAAATCTTCTGTCAGGAAGATTTAGTGAAGGAATCCCCATCTACCATTTGCTGTCCACAGGTAGGGAGAGAGGAATATATGCATATGGATCATGAAATGCTGTTTTGCACATCAAGGTGAAAGGCAGAACTGCTTTCACCTACATGTCTAAACATCCCATGCCTTTTCTGTATCTCAGAGAAAGGCGGAGCTGGCTTCACGTATTTTCTTCCAAAACTTTGGCAGCTCTCTGCTTGGTTTAGGATTTTATTAAGCTGTAGAGTACTTCCTCTAATCAGAGCAAGGAATACTGTTGACAGTGGACTTAGTTTTATGAGGAAACATTTAAAAAGCCACGCTGACATTCAACAGACATAAATGTTAGTACAAATTGAACTGCAGCACTCTGCACTTCTTATTCATTTTGTTAGGTACTGTGAGACAATCTGCCTGGGGAAATGAAGCAATAATGTCTGAAGGCCTGATTTTTCAGAGGTGTTAAGACATACAGCTCCAGATGTTATCACAGGAATCTCTGGTGCTCACTGGTTCTGAAAACTGGGCTCTGGATGTATAAAACCTTACCTTATGCTTGTCTAAAAGGTACATAGTAGAGGACAAAAACTAAATATGGTGCTTTCAAAATAAACCTTGTCTTGCCTCCCCATCAGGTATAAAATTACAAATGAGCATCACAGCTGAAACGAACACTTGAGGAAGTAAATTTGTGTAAGCTTTCTTTTCATTTCTGTTTTGTTTCTGTCTGTTATTAGAACAGGCCTTCATTTATACTTCAGTGACTTGCAAGGAAAAAGTCTTCAATTAATATATGACTTCTGCTATAACTTCATAAGCAGTTGTGCTGGAAATCTAAGACTTGCCTGAGGCCATGCAGTTACACTAACCTGAGCTATCTAAGCTCCTTAGTCTTGCAGAACCTTGTCTTGCTTTGACCTATTGCAGTTTTCTATGTACGTTATGTCCTGTACGCACCAAACAGCATGTAGACATAAATTTTTCATTATATACAATGCAAATACACACACAGGCAAGGGTATTCTTACTAGTAAAAAGTAATTCTAAACATTTACCTTTGCTTTCTAGGTGCCAATGGTAGGCAAGACACTCTCAATCCATGTTTATGTCACAAAACTAAAGTTTGCTTCTAGGCACATGAAAAACGAGTGATTTTCATTCTGCTAATGGATAATGAATTTCCTTGAGATGGAAAATAAAAGTTTGTTCTTCAGATCAGTGTTAGTAATAATCTTTTGCAGACTTCTGGAATACATTATCTCTTAGTAGGTCCATTCAAGACTGCTATAGTTGAGACTGTCAGCATTTCCATTTAAGCCTCTGTTTTCAAAAGTCTCAAGTCTGGTAAAATGGGTTTTCATTATTGCTGTCTTTTGAGCAAGTAGATCTTTATAAATCAGACCTCTTGATGTCCCTATAAGTGTACTTGAAATAATAATCTGAGTAAATCTATATTTTCTGCTTTGCCTCAGTCAACTATATGGAGTCTTTATATAGATAGCAGAACCCGAGCAGACCAGCTCAATGATGGGTGCAGCTTGTTACCTTTTCTGACAATGGCCTCCAACATAAGCACAAGAAATATCACAATGAGCTGTTACAGAATGACAGGCTTTAAGTGGCTTTGTGCATTCAGTCCTGCTTGTCCTGACTGTTACGTGGATGGTACAAGTCCAGTGTAGACTTGTCCTCTTCCAAAGGGTGGCTTCCGTGGCACTTGCTTCTAACAACTGGGAATGGTGTGTACTCCTTTTGTCCATATTCAGTTTCTTCAACAACAACCTCTTGATGTAAATCCAGCAGTCAAAATAAAGGCACCCACCCCATTGGCTTAATTAGATTTTTCAAAAACCCTAAAAAACCTATTTTTTCAAATAATTGGAAGGTAGAGTAGTTCCACTTATAGCTCGACTTACCTCCAAACTCTGGATACTTAACATTTTAGAATAGAATAGGAATAGACTAGGAATAGGAATAGACTAGGAATAGAATTTTTCAATTGGAAAGGATCTACACTGATCATCTTGTCCAACTGCCTGACCAATTCAGGGCAGACCAAAAGTTAAAGCATGGCATTAAGGGCATTGTCCAAAAGCCTCTTAAACACTGACAGGCTTGGGGCATCAACCACCTCTCTAGGAAGGCTGTTCCAGTGTTTGACCACCCTCTCTGTAAAGAAATGCTTCCTAATGTCAAGTCTAAACCTCCCTTGGAAGGTTAAAAAACAGGTCATTAAATTAAAAGCCTGTTTCTTGATTTAAGAAAGTAACCAGGCAGATTTTTTTTAAATGTTAACCACGACAATTATTAATTTGAAATAATCTTATTATTTTCTCTGTTTAGCATTGTTCTTGATATTGTTTATCTAGCTGTCAGTTCACCATATACGAAGGAAATATCTAAGAATTTGCACCATATAACTTGAGTTCTGAAAAGAGAGAGAACTAATGCAGCATTGCAGCAGGAGGGCTTCCCTGCAGACAGGAAACCTCAGATAGCTCAGAATAATCGAAGTGACCCCGTAGCAGTCCTTGGCATTCCTAGCACAGGGTTTGTGCCTGGGGCAAGTGACAGCAAGCCTCTTCTCATGTATGCCAGAGGCCAGACTGGCACCCTGAACACCTTAAGGTGACTCCAAGTGATTTTTTTTTTCCTGTTACTTTTATTAAGCAGAAAATAATTCCCCCTGGTTCTGTACTGGCATCTAGCATTTACCCTGGGGAAACATTAGGGTCAAATTGTCTGCTGTGGAAATAGTGATTTAAGATGTTACTGCCCACTACTTGCATGTTGGCACCCCTCAAAGCTAAGCTACAGCTACAGACAGGGAATGCACTCTTACCTGCGCTTCAATGCGCAGGATGTCAATTTAGGTTGAACCACCATATCACAGCAGACAGGAAGTCACTTCAAAGCCCAGCTTAGAGGCGGGGGTGGCAAGTCCTTCAGAACTCTTTCAGTGTGGTGTGTCTGAGGAGTGGCCAGCATATGAAGAGAGTGAATAGTCTATAAAAGTTTACAGAGTCCAAATACGAACTTTGCTGTGAAGCTAGTATTTGTCTGTATATTGCATGTCATAAACTACAGGTAAAATAAAAGCTGCTGAAAACATTAAAAGTTAAAACAACATTAAAAAGTTGCCATTTAGGATTTCTAAACCCTACTATTTTTTATTATTATTTTTAAACTAGCTTTGATTTAAAACCAGAAAAAACAAATACTTGGAGGAGGAAGAATAAAACAAACTGTGATAATATAAGAATCAACAAAAATAAATAAGAGTCCAGTCGTGGTACTTTGGTTGGCAGGCAATTACTGTCAGATATCATCAATACTTAGGTGAAAAAAATTATAGCTTTAAGACAAAATTTTGCTGGCTTCATTTCCTGCTTTTCTTATAATAACTGACTCTCCTCTTCAGTTTCTTCTAATTACTACATCTGCAGTAGGAAACAGCAAATTATCATTTTATTTCATTCTGTCTTATGACATTTGAGGTCAAATCCAACAAAAACTCAGGCTCTTTCCTAGAAAGAAATGAATCACTTAAATGCCTTGGAGAATCTGTGCCTCAAAGGCAGGTCTCTCTTTAGCGTTGCTATCACCTGAATTCTTCTGTTCTTGGATTAAACTATATGTATCCAAATGGGAGTGCAAAAAAGAATAACTTTCCTCCTGTCACTCAATCCAGAGTGTAAGATTCAGACCTGACCTATCCACTTCCTTGTAAATTCAAAAGCAACTAGAAACAACTTTCAGGTTTTTGCTTGTCTCCATATTGGAGAAAATCGGAAATAAAACTAATTGAATTAAAAACCTCAAAAAAATCTAAAAAATAGTCTAGTTTAAAATCTACCTATAGCTTCTTTCTGCTCCTGTATTTAAAGATCTTAAAACCAGTTTTTATATTTGTCAAAACTGTAAGAATTTTGTAAGTCTATCTGTTTCCAAATGTCTAATAATTGTAAGTATTTAAAGAAAAATTATTAATACAGTTTAATTGTCAACTGAACGTACTGGAAAGAATTAGTCTATTTTTAAACATTTACAATCTGTGTGCTGCAATATATTTCAGCCTCTACAATAACAGTTCTTTGGTTTAATATATGCTGCATGAATGTAAAAAAGATTGCACACAGCACTGGGATATCAACTGCCTACTTGGAGAATGATTAATTTAAGATAAATAGATGCTGGCTTCAACTGCACTGATTGTATTTCCTATCCCAAGCTGCAGAATCAGTGTTTCCACTAAGATGTTGTAAAACATTTGCAGGAATCATTCTTTTCCACTCACAAACCACAGTGCATCACAGATTTAATCTTACTCTTCTGTACTCTGTGGCTGAATTTAATTTTACTTCTGCCATCAGCCTAATAGACAAAAAATGTTTCCTATTTATTTTAATACATAAGCTTTAAACTCATGTTATTCTGATTTCATCCCACTTCAATTTCTTTGTTTGATAGCAAATGACATAGAGCTTAACTCTGTCTACAAGCACATAATGGTATCACTTGGAAAAAATTTAAAAAAAAACGTAAATAAATTACAACATACCTAACGGAAAACATACGTGATTTCATAAAGATCACGGGACTTACCAGACATGAAAAATACATAAAGACTCAGAAAGAAGAATCTTGCATAATTTTTTCCAGTGCTACAAAATAAGACTATGAATTTTTCCGTGGTAAAATATTTTTTCTCAAAAGACACCTTCTAGAAAAGCTAATGGTTCAGAGTCTTATTAAGTTGCACACCCTTGAAAACCCTACCCTACCAGGATTTGCTGGAGCAAACAGCATCTCCCACTCCACTACTAAGTATCCCAGGTGGCATCTGTATCTGTATTCCTCTGTTTGTAGGAACTATCCCACTCACCATAAAAAATTAATTCACCCAGCAAGCCAGGGTGGACATGGAAGAGAAGAGAGGAAAGGAAGACAGGATCAGACAAAGGTAAAACTTCATTCATCACACAAATATATCTGAGATCTAGCAAAATAAAGGGGTGGGGGGGATTGTTCTTAAAAAAAGAAAAATAAACAAAAAAAACAACACTGTGGTTTTGGGAAAACATGGTTACAATGAATTTACCTACTAAATAAATTAATGAAAAATTCTCAAAACTGCTTCATTTACTTTAGTTTATTCCATGGAAAAAAGCAATTTATAGCACGCAAACAGACTTCAAGTACACCAGCCTCGACAAGATGTGTTTGTCAACCAAGCAGCTTGGCAATGGTACAGGTACGGGTTTCTGTTTTGCCTTGCACCATACTGCCAGACACTGCAATAGCCATGCCTTCTGCAAGGACCATTCTTAATGGGGAGTCCAATTCAGACTTAGCAATACAGTTTATTTCTGAAAAATATTTAAGAGGAAATTTGATGTATGTCACTGTACTAGGCATAAATGGCAGGGTTTAATTAGCAGGGTGTTGCAGTGGTGACGTGTGAGAGGAGGCCATGAGCTGCCATGTGCCAATAAAAACCAATTGCAGACACACAACTCCCCTCACGGACCAAAACTGCAACCAGTCAGGGGAGCACACAGCACCTCTGCTCAGGCAGCAGCTGCTGGGGGCAGGAGAGATGCTGCAGAGAAGACCCACGAGCACAGCTGGAGATGCACTCTTGGAAGGAGGCTCTCTATGACAAAGGAGCAGGGACACCCCTGAGGAACCATAACACAGCCTGTGGGCAACCCACAAAGAGGCAGGGACACCCTCAAAGGGCTGTGGCCTGCAGATGACTCGCAGCAGGGCAGAGGACCACCAGTAAGAAGGGAAAAATCAGCTGGCAGAGGCCTTTACACACATGACCAAAACTTTTCTCATGTGCCATTCATTGCCTGTCTGGAGGAATTGGGATGGACAGAGTGTAGTCATCCACAGTGAACATAATAAGGTACTTAATACAGGTTCATAATGAGGAAGTGGAGACTAGGAAGGGGCAGGTCAGGCGTTTGACTTACACTGAGCATTGGGGAGAGGAAGGATAGGTGTCCACTTAAGAGTTTGATTGCTAATGACCCTAAACATTTCTTGGAGTAGGTTCTTCTAAAGCACTGGTTAGTAACCTTGTTCTCAAGCATATAACTAGAGATAGGTTTTCAACAATTAGACATGAGTCACAGAAGAAGAAAAAAAAAATATCAGACTGACCTTAAATTGGATCAAATTCTAAAGCTTTTCATATCAGTCAATATGCAATAAGTCAGATAAGCATCCCTTGAGTTGGATGAAAAGCAAAAAAAAAGGGAAAAGGAAAAAAGATCTATGTGATTTTAATATTGCATTGCTTCATATTAGGCATATGGATTCTTATAACTAACCTCAACATTTTTATTTCCTCTATGTAAGCATTTAAAGCAGATGTAAACAATTCCAGTGAACAGCCTGGAAATTTGCCTACCCCATCAAAGAAAATACAGCAATAAAGATGTGAATATTAGGAACCACCTATAGAGATGAGAAATTATTTCACTCCTCATTCCCATTTATTTTCTTCCCAACAGTATTCCAGCCAGGGGACAAATTAGTGCTGCACAGTGATCTAGAGTTTTAAGCATTTGTCCACAAGAATCAACCTGCAATTACTATATTACATTTTCTGTAAACTACCCAGCATCTAGCAGATGATGACAAACCTAGCTGAAATGGCTTCTTCTAATGGAACAACGTATTTAATACACACAGTAATTTTTAATTATGTGCACAACTTTATGGCTTCTAGTGTTTTGGGTTTTTTTTTTAAATAGCGGAAGCTGCATCTTGAAAACACCAATAGGTTATGTCATATCTGTTGTAAATCCTTAACAATAAATAGCGTAAGGAGCAGCTCTTACTTCTACCAGGCAAAATTCTCTGGCTGAATAACTTGAAATGATTCCTGATATGTTACCCTGTCTTAAAAGTTTGGATATTCTTCCTCTATCCCATGCCTCACAAAGAGTCAATAAAAGGACACTGTACAGTTCTCAAATTATGTCCACAGGCAGAAGCAGGCACCTTTCCCAGCTCCTGAGCAATTTAAATCCTTTAGAGTACCTCCTTATTACCTGCTAAGAGTAACATAGCATACAGCAGATTTACACACATCCAGAGGAAATGTATTGCATATATGGATGTAACTAGTTAATATGAACTCATTACGTGATACGGAAGTCCTGGGGAGCTCTGTGACTATTGGCACATATTTGGGGTTCTAGGTATTCTTTGCCATGGGTGAAAAAAATTAAGCATCTTGATCGAACACCTGATTGTTGTTACAAGCACAGCCACAGCTGTAGAATGGACAAAGCTAGAGAAAATGGAGACAACACATGGGCTACTCTTCAGGCAAGCCAAATGTAGACCTCAGAAATCACCTATTTTACACAGTTGTGCAATGCACTAGAATTCTTTAAAGATTATATTTTAAATACCAATTGTCTTACACAAAGATGCAACACATCTCCAGAAAAACTCATTCATGGATTACAATATTTCAAATTTGAGATGCTGAAATAAAAGCTACATGAAAATAGAAAAGTGCCGACTATGATGGTACAGCAGCACCACCCCCTATCTCTTCACAGCCTACACAGGCATAAGTATGCCAGATTAAAAGACAGATAACAGTACCCTGATATCAGTAAGGTGCAAGGTACACTCTTCAAACTGAAGAGATGGTCATAATATTATTGAAAAACAGCAGTGACATCAACAGGGCTACATGGGTATAAGCCTGGAAGAGCCAAGGTGAGATTCTGGACATGTATTTTCTATCTAGACATCTGTTCATTTCTAAAAACCCAATAACCACCAAATATCCTGACTGTAAATGCCTAGGCCATTTGGCACAAAAAACTTTCCTTTCATAACATTCAATATTCTGCATATTTGGCAATTATTTTTTTTAAGTGAGGAGTGAGTCCCTGTTTCGAGTCCTGCTGTACAAAACATCACAGCCATATTTTTTTCTCCTAGGAAGCACTCAGACTCCATCAATATAAGGCAGATACACTCTTGGTTAAGCTAGAGAAAGATGATGAGCTAAGTTTGGAATTGTATTACAAACAAAACCAAATTATCTTTATTATATAGTAAATTAAAAGCTGCCCCAAAATCTTACACAACTTAAAACCAAAAATATAAAATTCAACATTCAGATGACTACCAACCCTAACATGTTGAAGTCTTGCCTGCATGAGGTTTCCTTCAAGGTGTACCTTTTAAAAATAATTACTCAGAAATATGTGCCTTAATTTAACTTTCTTGGATAATATGTAGGAGGGGTCATGTAAAAAAATAAATAAATAAAACCCACCACAGAGTATAGCCATAGAAATATGTCCTGGTCTTCTAATGCACCAAACTGTCCTCAAAAGTTTAAACCTGAAAGGAGGTTTAAGATAACTAAACAAGTTTTAAAACCTCTTTTGTGGCCTCAGGAAAATATTAAACACAATTTTCTGCAGTTTAATGACACACATTGACATTGTATGTCCATATATACAGGAAATTTTAAAATCTGTTATTGTACAAGCTTGAAAGTGAAATTTCATTTAAGTTAGAACACTGGCATGCTATTTTATAACTCAGATAATTTTTATATGCAAAAAAGATGTTTTAAAAACACATTTAAAAACATTTTTTGCATAGAGCTGATTTAAAGATGAGATAATTTGTCTAAAAAAATTATGGAGAATGTTAAAAGTAGAAATGGGCGTTACATCAAAACTAATGATTCTTTGCATTGACTATGTGCTTCTAAGTAACGTTTCAGCTTTTATTTGTGCAGGTGATCCTATTGATTCAGGTAATGCTTGTAAGACTGAACCTTATTTTCAAAAGGAGCAATAAGATATTGAGATAGTATCCCTAAAACTAGGGATAGACTGTATGCGAAAATCACCTGTTTCAGAAATATCCTTTTCTGAAGCAGAAAGTGAAATCCTGCGCCAGTACAAAGGGGTGGAGCTGTTCCACTGGAGAGCTAAGGCAAGGAAGCAGGAAGATGCAGAGCACTTATGGGGCACAAAACAGTCTTGCTGTTTATGCCTATATTATGATTTCTATGGATAATAGTTTATTAATTCTTGGAGCCTTCCTTTTGCTGAGGGAGGCAGTAGGACCCTGTAACTGCCTGTCTGCAGAAAGCAAAGTATCTCAATACAGAACCCAAGCCTGTCTGTTGCACATTTAACCGGCTCTGTGATTAGTCATTTTCCAGTTTTCACCATCATGAGCAACGCAGAGGTCTCTAGACGGCTCACCTCTCAGGCAAGCCTGACGCATGTGCCTGCACTGAATTCCAAATTCAATCTGTTTTTACCCATTGCTGTTTTCATGAAAAGCGTTCTTGCCATTTAAGCTGACTTCAGCAGCCTGCTGCTATTGATAACTATTAATGTCTAGGACACAAAGAAGAAACTTTTACTTACAGATTTCCAAGGTGCTCATTAGTGATGGCCGGGGAATGTGACACTTAACAAAATGAGATGTCTCTGGGTTTCTGCTTTTCATCACAAAATGCTGAGTCACATTTTGCTCTCATTTACACATGTGCTTCATTGAGACTGTCTGCACATAAATTACAATTGAACTTCTGTTTTCAAAGCCAAGACTTCCCCACTCCCCAAACCACACATATCCCAAATACGGGATTCTGAGCTATAACTGGTCTCCTGGATCACAGTGACCACCAAGGAGTTTTCTTCACAAATCTGATTTCAGCTTTTGATTGCACAAAAAAAAATCCCTGAAGGCTGTTTGCAATGAAAACTCTTTACACCTCATTCTGTTGCAAGAGACACTGGAGGGTGTCCACAGCGGGGAAGGTCCAGTGCAGTCTTCAGAGGCAAACCATGGGATAAGGCCATAAGCTGTAGCCCATGATCACACTGACGCTCTTGTCCTGTGAAGCCTTAGGAAAAGGCTTCTGAACAGCAGATGACATATCTTAATTCTTTGCTTAAAGGAATCTCCGCACAGACCAGAATACCTCAGCACCCTGTACAGTGTGATAGTATAGACACGATATATACACATAAGCTGAATAGGGTTTATGTCTGATTATGGTTATATCTTAAGTGCATTAAAATTGTGGCTTGCTACTTGATTCCACACCATGCATTCAGATCACCTCTGCCTACGTGTGCAGCAACAGATATATGTCATTTCTAGTAAGTGATGTTTAGAAACCTGCTGAACTTGGAATGCCTGAGCTTTGGAGCCCATTGCTGCTGTGAATCAGACACTTTGCTGTCTCAGAAATTAGCTGCTTTTGAAGAGAGCACCTCCAGACACGATGACATCTGTAGCAGTCGAGCCCACACCAAAGACAGCAATGGAACCCTGGGTAAATATTTATTTCTTACTGTGGAACTTCATCCGAAAAAGATGGGTGAGCAATTTAGAGTTCCAGTTTTCCGAGATATCACAGATTAAAGAAATGTGTGCAGTTAGACAGGAAAAAACAACAAATCTAACAGCTCAGATTATTATTAAAAGACAGATTTAGTGAAGTTAAAACAAAACAAAACCAAACCACAATCCTTACACAAACTCTTAAGCACCTAAAACATAATTTAGGAGATTTTAAGCCTTTCAAGCAAAATACGAACCAAAACCTCCTGATCTATCTAAGCCTGGAGATACCAAAACTGTATTTGAAATGAAAGATGGTGTAAAAGCAGCGTCAAGAGTTCTGAACATGCCCAGGACTCCCTGTTAGCCAGCACTGACCTCTCAGCTGAGTAGCCTGACTTTGCTAAAACCAGGTACAATTGCTCGGAAGTACCTGGAAGAGCAAGCTTGGTCAGAGCATGATAAACATACAGCAACATTGTAGGCTTTTGCATTCAGAAACACAGCTAGAAGAGGAAGGCTTTTACAGTGGTAAAAACACTTGTCCAGAAATTGTGAGCACCATGTTCTGTCCCCTAATCATGCCCAAACTCCATACCTAACCTAGAAGCTCCCACAACTGCTCTAATCACACAGATGTTTGTACTTCAGGATTTTTTTCACTTTTTTTTTTAAATTATTTTTTTTAAATCTTACAACAACCATGAAAATGGAAAAGCTAGATGGTTGCTGAATTTCTTCATCTCTAAAAGTACGTAGGTATCTACTTCACAGAGGCACTGCAGGAATGCATTAGTTTAATATTAAAGCACTGTGAACAGGTAAGAGAAGTATAAATGCCAAGTATTGTTACTACTACTAGTAGCAATAATAATTGACACTTGTATAGTGCCTTCCACCTGCGAATCACAAAGCACTTTACAAAAATCAATTATTAAGATGCTGTGAGGTGAGTAAGTATTATCTGTGTTTTATAGATGATGAAACAGGCTCATATCCGTTAATTGAATTGCTGAAGTTATCCAGGAGGCAGGCATAGAGCCACAACAGATAGTGTATATAAGAACTGCTCTGTCATCTCTAACCACCAGGAATTCTTCTTCCCAATGTGTCACCTATTTGCTCTCACTTATAATTTTTGTGAGCTGTCTTCAACAAGTAGTTTTCATTACCTTTCGTATCATTATAAATGACAGAATTAAGGACACCATGCTAGCAAATATACCCCTGTCCCTTCATTTCCAGGACAGGTGTCATGTAGTATTAAATGAATAATCCATTTACATGTAGTAATACCCATTAATATTTATTCTCCTTATTCTTTTTTACTGTTTTGGTGAAGAAATAAAGTGTAGCCTATCACAACAAAATAATTATTTTGGTAGATTTTACAAAACCAGAAATCATAAATAAAACTCTCTGTATTCTTTGTGGTCCTAGAAACCAAAGCCTAGATTTCTTTATTCTTACTTATGCTTACTAACATTGTTTCTTGAAAGAAGTAGTTCTGATTAGAGTGAGTTTCCTTAATGCACTTTACTCATTTTTTTCTCATGCACAATCTTGTAACTTTCCATTTTGCCCACTGATTAAGAGACAGTGGATTTTTTTTTTTTTTAACAACATAAAATTATGTCTATATGGTCAGGAAAAACCACATGCCACCCCTCCACAATGTGTCAGCCAGCAAGCTGCTCAAAGATGCTCATTGTTAAATCACAGAATCACAGACTGGTAGGGGTTAGAAGGGACCTCTGGAGATCATCTCGTCCGACTCCCCTACTTGAGCAGGCACACCTAGAGCAGGGGGCACAGGACCGTGTCCAGGTGGGGTTTGAATGTTTCCAGGGAAGGAGACTCCACAACCTCTCTGAGCAGCCTGTTCCGCTGCTCTGTCACCCTCACAGTAAAGAAGTTTTTTCTCATGTTTAAGCAGAACTTCCTGGGTTCTAATTTGTGCCCATTGCCCCAGGTCCTGTCATTGGGCACCACTGAAAAGAGTCTGGCCCCATCCTCTTGACACCCACCCTTCAGATATTTACAAGCATTGATAAGATCCCACCTCAGTCTTCTCTTCTCCTGGCTAAACAAACCCAGGTCTCTCGGACTTTCCTCATAAGGGAGATGCTCCAGTCCTCTGATCATCTTCATAGCTCTCCGCTGGACTCTCTCCAGTAGTCCCCTATCTTTCTTGAACTGGGGGGCCCAGAACTGGGCACAGTACTCCAGGTGTGGCCTCGCTAGGGTGGAGTAGAGGGGGAGGATAACCTCCCTCGACCTGCTGGTCACTCTCCTTTTAATGCACCCCAGGACACCGTTGGCCTTCTTGGCCACAGGGGCACATTGCTGGCTCATGATCAGCCTGCTGTCCACCAGCATGCCCAGGTCCTTCTCAAAAGAGCTGCTTTCCCAGCAAACTTGCTGAGGGTGCGCTCTGTCCCTTCGTCCAGGTCATTGATGAATATATTGAACAGGACTGGACCCCGCACAGACCCCTGGGGAACACCGCTAGTTACAGGCCTCCTTCCAGACTCTGCCCCATTGATCACGACCCTCTGAGCTCTGCCATTCAGCCAGTTCTCAATCCACCTCACTGTCCTCTCATCTAACCCACACTTCCTAAGCTTACCTATGAGGATGTTATGGGAGACAGTGTCAAAATCCTTGCTGAAGTCAAGGTAAACAACATCCACTGCTCTCCCTTCATTGACCCAGCCAGTCACACCATCATAGAAGGATATCAGGTTGGTCAAGCATGATCTCCCCTTGGTGTATCCAGGTTGACTACTTCTGATAACCTTATTTTCTTCTACATGCCTGGAGATGACCTCCAGGATGAACTGCTCCATCACCTTTCTGAGGATGCAGGTGAGGCTGACCAGTCTATAGTTTCCCAGGTCCTCCTTCTTTCCCTTTTTGAAGGCTGGAGTGACATTTGCTTTCCTCCAGTCCTTGGGCACCTCTCCTGTCCTCCATGACTTTTCAAAGATGATGGAGAGTGGCTTAGCAACAGCATCCACCAGCTACCTCAGCACTTGTGGGTGCATCCCATCGAGGCCCATGGGTTTGTGAGGATCCAGTTTGCCTAAAAAATCTCTAACCAATCCTCTTCAACCAAGGGGAAGTCTTCCTTTCTCCAGATTTTCTCTCTCTCACCTCTGGGGGCTGAGATGCCTGAGGGCCAGCCTTAGCAGTAAAGACTGAAGCAAAGGCAGCATTCAGTAACTCTGCCTTCTCTGCATCCTGCGTCACCAGGGCACCTATACAAGTGCGTCCCACCTGCAGCTCTGACTTCTGAGTTCAAGCACAGACTGGTGCTGAAGGAGGTTGTATGGCCCCAGCCTGGGACTGTGCCTTACCTTGTAAACTCAAAGCAGCTGTTGTGAGACTGAATGCTCACACTAATTATTTGGAATAATACATAAATATTTCAGTGGCCTGCCATTTTTAGACCATCCTGAACTTGATACAGGTGACTACCACCTAACTGCTGCTAGGATTTTCTCCTTCATTAACAAGGGTAATGTATTATTATTTTTTTCTAAAGTCAGGTACCAAATAGACATTTAGGTGCACAGGGAGTTTAACAGATTGGAAAAGGAAGAAATCTCATTAAAATTTTCAGAGCCAAGATGTGTCAAGTGAAGTATATAGGTATGCTGCCACTGGACCCAGGCAAAAGTTACTGACACTGTTCTCATATATTAATGTGAGAAGTTATTAGTCTTGTTAATATTACATAAAATTAATTTATAGAAATGCAATATACATTTAACTTACACATTCATTTCCCCACACACATTCCTTTCCTCTCCAATAACAGTATCACATTTTATTAGGAGAGTACTAGATCCCATCTTCTCCAGCTGTAGTGAAAATGTACTTTACTTTCCCTATTTATATATCTTGTAAAGATGGCAGCAAGACTTATATATTGTGTCTTAGAAACTGGATCATGTAAAGATTCTACATGCACATATGCATTAATCTCCCCTGACTTCAAGGAATATCCCTTTCCTTTCTGCAACCAGTTCATAATGAGGAAGCAAACTACCCCCTCAATTTGCTTCTTACTTCCACCACTTCCTCTCAAAATTAATGGAGGAGCTTCACAGCTACTGCTGCAACACATGGCCCTGTCTGCACAGGGTGCTTCTTGGAGGAAGGGGCCACAGTCATGTTTGCCTCCTTGTACCTCCCTTTTCTCATCTTCTGCTCTTTGCCCTTTTCTATTTAGCTGGCTCACCATGTGTGTACACCCTGCACTGAGCCATCATACAGTAGTAAGAGCAAAGCACGTCATAGCTTTCTAGGAACGACCAGGGAGACATAATGGAAGCAAGGAAAGCATTCCTTCATACAGCATTCACTATTACCTTCCTTGTCTTCTATCCTTCCCTTCTCCAGGCTTGCTGAATGTATTTTTACCAAATTAATGCATAAAACAGAGGGAAAGGGAGGTGGTCAGATGTCCACAAGATTTCCAGTATTCTGTGAAAACACTACATGTCCCTCCTCTAATACTCAGACTGCAGTAAGGAAGGCTAAAATCAAATTTAGGTTCAAAGCTCTTTCTGCCATAGAACATTCATCGACTTTAATTCAAGCTGACTTAATATGGGAAGTCATTGTGCATGTGAAAAAGACATTATTTTCCCTTCAAGAAAGAACACAGCAACACTATTTCCAAAATAGCCAAAAGATGCTGGCCTAAATTTTGAGCTGTCTAACACTGCCGTCATTTTGATCCTTTCTTCTTTTGAAATAACAACAAAAAAAATAAAACTAGCTGCAAAAATCTCTTTATTAAGGGGAAAGAGAAACAGTCAATTATTTGTCACAAAAACTCTAAATAAATTAATTAACCAGTCTCTGCAATGTGTCAAGCTTGTTCAATTTTGAAAAATGACAAAATAATAACAAAGGTATGACAGTCTTTAAAAGCACTAGAACGGGTAGTGTTGGGTACACCAAGTCTTACACAAAGTCATTCATCCTAATAAATCTCTGCAGATTTATTTTTAATATATAATGATACCAACTGCTCAAATCCACATTCTTATCAGCCCCACCTCCCAGAATATGAAGTCACATCACTTAAAATATCCTGCGTAATCCAAAACTTCCTTTGCTTAAAATCCAGTATCTTCCATACCCACACCGTTACATGCATATAAATCTCTAAAATCAGCTTGTATTAAGTTTTATACATTTCTAAACTTTAAAAAGACATTTCTACTTTTGATTCTGAACATTGGATTACAAATTCTAACCTTTCCATAGAAGAAATCTTATTATACATCAGATCACATTCCAAACACAAGCAGCGTTTAGCTTACTTTAAAGGCATTCCAACCTTAACATTGTAAACTTAAAGATCGTTTAAAATGAACTCAGTTATATGACCACTTATGTTAACCTTGTTTGCTGCCAAGCCAAACCTGATAGAAACTGTCAGTAATCCTCAATTACCCCTTTCTAACACAGATGATATAATGATCTGAAAGTAATCTGACTGACTTTCTGCTTCAGAATATAATTATAGGACTGCAAATGTATTTTTTCTTCATGAAAAACAAAAATTTTGGTAGAAATTTGGTATTATATTCTTTATAGAAGAACCTAATGTATTCTTTATTTGTCATTGTTCTTTGTTAATACACTATGCTTAGATTTATTTAATAACATGAGTTTTTTATACAGCTAGAAAAAATTCAAGACCTTTATGTGCCAATCGTAGACCAAAATAACGCCAGGAAGTCTTCTCAGCTTCAGAATATGCAGGATCAAGCCCTAAATTGACATGATCCATCACTGTTTGAATATAACAAAATTAAGTTGATATGTTAATTTTTTACTCTGTGGTAGTATTTATTCTTAAATCCCCCTGGGAGCATAAAGTGTTCAAAGGATGAGTAAGATGTGCCATTACATATGGCAGAGTAATTGCATGGGAGACGGGATTTTCTATAAAAATTTTTAAAAGAGATTTTGTTGAAAATCATGAAAGCCAAGCTCAGTAAAACTCCTTGAAACTACTATGAGAAGCACAGATTAATTCCTGTACTAGTTACAGGGGAAAGCAATGTACCTTTCCGACCTCTTGCTGTGTACAAATGCCAGCCCTCGGTGCAGGGATGAAGCAGCAACCTGCTGCCGCATTCTTCTCCCCAGCCTGTCATAAGCACTCAGAGCACCTGTGACGCTTTGCCAATATTAACAAATGGCTCAGACATAAATTATTGCACATGCCTGCCTAAACACTACCACTTCCTAGGGACATACCTACCATGAAAAGTTGTGTTCTTGCAACTGAAAAAGCTATTGATTCATTCCCTCCTTTACGCAAAACCATTCTCAGCACCACACCTGAAGAGGGGAATTTCATTTTTTCCTGACAAAAGCTGTATTTTCTCAGACTTTTAGTTCATGATAAATACACTCAGTGTGCTAACAGAGCAACAGTTTATAGTTTACAGACACTAATAAAAACACTGGGATTACAGTCATGCAAGGGAGGCAGTTCATTTATCTGCATACTAAAACCAACCCTTCTTCCATTACATTGCCTGTAACCCATACATGTACATCCAGACTAACTACACATAAATTAACTAAAATCCTATGTAACATGTATCTGTGTTTCAATTGTTTTGGGGGAGGGATTAAAGCAGTGGCAGCAGGCTACATGTCACAGTGAGAGAGCTAAATCCATTTCCAGCTGCAGTTGCAGACTAGTTCATTAACCAGCTACAGAGAAAGCAAAAATATCCTCACACACAATTGCCAAAATTCTGTTTTCCAAAGCTTTTACTCCTTTGTGTCAACTATTTTAGATCTACTGTCACGTTGCAGACCTTTGGCCATGGATGAATACCTTTTCTCTGGCACGCTATAGGTATGAAAACAAAACCAATGGATAAAACATGTATTTTCGCATCTTTAGCTTCCCCCTTTTTTCTATCCTTTTCACCTTCTCGAGGCAGTTCTCCACATCACTGCCAGCCTGCTGAACCATGACAAATTCCAAGCACATCTCAGAAAGGCAGGATGAACAACCCAGCCCTTCACAGCTCCATCCTCTGTATTCTCTTGCAAGTTTCCCCCTGAACTTTTGGACAGAGATAGAGAGAGCAGCAACTAGTAGGTACCACAGAGCACATAGCGTAGCACTGCTAGCAGACTTACTAAGAAGGACCAGCAGAGAGTTATCATATGTACCCACCCTAGTTAGAGAAACTGAAGCAGCCTCACAAAACCTCTGGCACCTCCATAGATGTAATTTTTCCAGACTTAATTTTGTAGTAGTAATTTTCCAGACTCATCAGATTGTCACTTAGTATCACAATGGAAATATTTATTAGCTCCAGAAAATAAAGCAAGATACCTCCACCTCTCACTTGCCTAACAGTGGCATCAACAACATGAAGGAATAAGACTACCCAAAGGTGAATCCCTTTTGTCCAGCAAAGCACCAAGCTCAAAAGTTTCCTAACACACAGTGACCTGCAGTCACCCAGATCCCCACAGCATCCCTGGTGTGCACTCACCTGCAGAACTGGAACAGCAGAGTGACTCTCTTCTTTTGTGAAGAGAGAATATCTTATGTGGAAATAAATGCCAGCCCTCCTATTTCATCCAAGGGCAGGGTCCCACTGAAGTCATTAAAAAGCAGAATTCCTCCTCAAGCAGCCTTACAGATGATGACTGTTGGCACATTTCTGGTACATATTATGTTAGAGGAAATTACCAGCGTGGCAGCACTGTAATCCAAGAGGAAAAGAAACAAACAGAAATCCCTAACAGAGCAGCTAAACATACAAACCCAGAAAATCCATCTTATATTGTTAATAAAATATTGCGCACTAGATTCAAAAAGAAACCTGAAAACGACACTTGTCCTCCGTAGGAGACTAATCACTTCACTATGTCAACAGCTGGTGTTAACTGGCCTAGTCACTCACTCACTTATACACAAATTTGTAACAGCAGAGAACAGGATATTAGCTGAATAGTCAGATATTAAGATAATACTAGATTAGTGATTAATATTAATTAATATTGGGTTATTAAGTCTAATCACTAATTCACATTTCAAAAATGCATTGCTCTGCATTTCTAATCCAGCAAAAGTTGTAACTTACTTTTGTGGAGCTTTTCATCTGCTGGAAAGATATAAAAAAACATATAAAGGATTTTTTAAGTCTTTTACTTATATCTGATTTATTCCAACCAGAAATCTGAATCCCGAAAGCAAGTGGCACTGATGTTACTGTGATGAGCATCTAAAATCTATAGTATAACACCATCTCACAGTGAATAACATCAGAATTGTCCTTCTTAATGAAGATCTATGTGCTTTAAGGATAAGGAATGTGGAAGTAAGTTCTGAGTTAAAATGCGTGGTCTCAGGGAAGCATGCAAATCAGAGAGGTGCTCCATAACAAGAAAGGTGTTATACTTACTGTATGAACATATATCCTATAGTAGCATGGTTTGTAATTAACCAGCATTGTTTGTACTTCAGCGGTACAGAAAAGACAGTCACTGTATAGAGTCCAGCAAAAATATACAAGATTTCATTTTTGGAGCATAGTTGCATTTCCCCTATAATTGAAATTCTGTGACTGAATCACAGTGATGTCTTAACACTGGAGGTCCTAGCAACTACTATTCACTCACTTTAGCCAGCCACTAAATAAAACCTAAATGAAACCTGAGGACCAGAACCACGCTGGCATAAGTCAGCCTTGGAAAATGCAATCAATTAAATACATTGTATACAAGCTCAAATCCTGCCCTGAACAGACAGTCACTGGGCACTTCTGCTCCCTGTGAATTTTAAGGATGCTTGAAGGAACTACAGAAAGCACTCCAAGAAGCTCATTATGATTCACCAATATCCTCTCACCTGCTCTTTATCTTTGAAGATCATTGCCCGAGTGGTGAAGCTGAGCTTTCTCTCATTCAGTCAGCATATGCATATCACATTTACTGGGACTCCTCCTGTCAGGAGCATGAGACAGATTTGTAATAGTATTTGTGAGGAAATCCAGCTGCTCCATCTGGTCCACCCACCAGACTGCTGTCAGGAGATCCAGCCACTACCCTTCAATCTTCAGATGTCCCAACACTCTCCAAGATACAGTCCTATCTTCTGCATACATACATCAATGGAGCTACACTCATTTTAGTAACTAAACAGAGCCAGGACATGGGCTCAAGCAGTAGTACACAACTGTCAATTTCAGGTTTTCTTTACAGTGCTCCCCAGCACAATTTTGTCTTATGGCACCCACCATTCTCTCAATGCCCAGTTATAGTTTGGGGAACAACAGCAGATAGGCAGTGTTCCCAGTAGGTGGTTTGGAGTTCCATATAGGGGAGGGATTTCAAAGCCTGATACAAAAAAGAAGGGAGGCTTTTACCTGCCTTTACTGAGCAGCCCACGTCAATGCTGTTATACTCTCTTGGAATGGAAACTGCATGCTGGTAATGGTTCCTGCCTATCCCAGTTCCCAAATCCTCTCCAAGAAATGTTTGGGACAGTGCTACTTGGTTGACACCACAAGCATACTAGAAACATTGCTCACAATTTCATAGTCTAGCTGATTAAGCTCCAGTGCCTGGCACATTCCCTGGTGTTGTTTACTAATGCACACATAGCATTTGAGGATGTGAGACTCAGCATTTTCTGCAGCAAACTCATTTACTTTGCAATTAACCTCCCCCTTTTCACTATCCCCCTTCCTTTCCTCTTCCCAGTCACTTCTGAAAACCAAGTCCTCTCCATGCCTGCCAGCTGCAATGCCTACATGTCTTTGTTCGCTGTCCTTCAGAAGAGAGGCAAGGATTCACATTTTTATTGTTTGTTCTACTTACTGTGAAGTACAGTGTACAGTTGCAGTATTAAATCAATGTACTTGAGGGCTCATTCTTAATATGCAGATCTTATCAAAATATATGAGTACCATCAAGTAGAAAATTGACACCTCTATGTTTCTTCAGATACCACATATCCTTTTTAACTCTAAGAGATTTGAACCCTACAATTTATCCTATAGTATGCTGTAATCAAAAGCATCAATCTTTTTGAGACTGTCTAATGCCTAATGCCTAGAGTCACCATCCTTATTAGCCAGAGACTGGGAGTATAAACATAGCTAAGTAAGTACATAACAATGATAGAAAAGAACAGAGTTTCTTCTATAACGCATAACATGAGCAGCCATACCTTTTATTGTAAGGAGACAACTCAGAATGCTTTATGTATTTAAAACTCTTCATTATAAGTTGCTACAATTACTTAATCAGTTATTATTCTTAACAGGCAATCAGGAAGCCAATTAGGATTTCTATAACAGCTCCCAGGCAAGTGGAAGGTCAAGATCTGAACTTTACATGAGCGGACAGAGGAAGAAAGGCTACCAGTAATTCATCACATTCATGGTCATCTCACCTGCTAACACTGATTATTCTGCTATGTTTTGGGGCATCATTTGATATGGTTTGGGGTGTTGGTGGATTTGGGATTTTTTTTTTAATTATCTAAGGTTATAGTATTGCTTGGTACAATGATAAATTGCAGTAGTTATAATAGTTTCCAAAAATACATATTTCAATTAAGTTTTTAATCATAATTTTATTCTTCAGACAGTACTAGTCAGGAAGACAATAATACTGCATTTAGACATATTTTGGCAAAACCTTGGGATAAGCAACCGTATTTGGGTAGATGGGAAAGGCATTCAAGGTCCTTATTACTTAAGTTTACAGATGACCTCCAGATTTAAAAAGAAAAACCTTGAAAACTATTTTTCTACTGAAATATATTCAAGTGTACATACCTAATAAGCCTCATTTGCTATAGCTTAAAGAGTGAGTCTTCAAGAATAGACAGTGGAAACAAAATATTTTTTGCTGTGGATTTTAAGCACGTTTCTCTGCCCTTGGTTTTATTGACTGTGAAGATTATGCAGGCTCTGTTAAGTCATTCTGTAAACCTGTTTAAATCCCTTTCAGGGAAACAAATTTTTTAACTTCTTCCAATTTGCTATTTATAATGATCTCTACTGATGAAAGTTGTCTTGTATACAAATGAACACAAACATTTAAAGGCTGATCCCACAACGCGCAGGTATCAAATTCAATCACCTACAAGATCAGCGATTCTTTAAGGTGAAGAAATAATATTACGAATAGATACCCAGACTAGTAGACAGCTGTCAAAAAAAGAAACTAAAAACAAAACAAAAAAACCCACAAAAAACCCCACACCAAATTTATCTGCTCTATTTTCCTTTCCCCATTAGAAATCATAACATGGCATATGGATACAACTCTTTATTTCAGCCACCACATTTACTTTACATAATAAGAAGCCCAATGCTGTCAATACTCTTTTTTTTAAACTTCACAGAATGAAAACTTGTTCCCCAATAATAAGAGAGCTCTAAACCTGTGCTGCACAGATTTATTAACCTAGCCAAAATGTAAGTCGTATCTTTCTCCACCAAGTGTTATCATTTTCAAATGAGACATGTCCTCTAGGGAATAAATTTAAAGACTGTTTTTTGTTTATGTGGAGGGGAGGGTTAACTTCTGAAGCAAATAACCACAGTGTTGCATCTGTATTTTTTGAAGTTTAACTTCTAAAGTATGCTTATTATAATGCTAAGCAATAAAACACATATATTGTACAGTATATACCTGATAAAAAACTGCTGTTCTTCATGGTATACAATACACTGGTGATAAAAAGGTCTTCAGCAGAAGAGGCGAACAGAAAATATAAAACCAGCAAGTTTACATATCCACCACTTATTTCAAGGTCATTTTTGTTCTATAGGATACGAATACAATGCCTGCATCAAAGAACACACACCTGTGACTTTTCTATTGGTTATTAGTAACCACAAAAATGTATCACTCACTCCCAGAAACAGAACTTTTTTAAAGTGCTGTTTATTTTGTGAGTAAATCACTGTCTCCAACATCACTCAGCCTTCTTTACCTTGTCTCTTTGCTGCACTGCATAGCCAAGGATATATTTATCATTCCAATGAAAATTTGAAATCTTTGTATATAGTACCAACCCAATCTTTCTTCATTTGGCTGACTACTTTTTCACATAGGTTTTGCTATCTTTTCTTTAAAGTGAAGTAAGCATATACTGAAACACTGAAGAAGGGAAATGCTAGTGTCCATTCATGTAGATGCATACAACATAATAACCTTAGACTTCTATCAAGGAAGAGCAGCAGTACAGCTTTATAAGGACTGCAGTTAAGCATTCAGACAGCTAGGAGAAGCTGCATATGTATTCAGTGACATTTATGGGATGTGTATTTATTATTTGGTACACACAAACTACTTTCATACACATCACATTGTGAGTTTTTGTCTTTTGCTCTATGAGGACCTACCTAACTGTGCTTTTTAATTTTATTTTCTTAACAAGTTCTCAATAGCTATGTGACAGTTTCTGATCTGGTGCTTATCAGACCAGGCAGCCACTCCCTGTGTTGAGATGATGGGTATGCCTCTCAGCTGCTGTTTGGCACAGACCTGTGGCCATGCAGGTTGAGGCCATCCTGGGTACTCTGTTCCTGCACCGTAATGCTTTTCAGCACAGTGGAGCAGTCAGAGCAATATCAAAATATCAAGATTTGAACTCAGTTTTCCAGTGTCTAACATAGGGTGTCATGAATATATATTTTTTGCTCCTTCTTAGATCCTACCCCCCACCCCCTGAAAAAANGCTTTTTCACACCTCACAGAAAGTCATACTTCCACTGAAGATGTGATTATTAGTATAGACAAAAAATTTGTACTGATCACTTCTGAAACCCACAAAAAACTACTAAAGTTAGAATTTTAAAAATCTGAACATAAAAACTTTTCTAAGAAAAATAAAACATACATAGGACATCTTAATAAGAGACTGCATTTCTAGTAGACCCCACTGACCATAGTATTTCTCTAGATTTCATTTGTAATTTTAACCCAAAAATCCCATCTACCAAATATTTTGCTATCAAAGGATGTATTTTAGGAAGTTCTGTCATTACGCTTTTCAATCTAGTTTCACAAGCCTTCCTAACATGTTACAATCTAAGTTGGAAATGCAGGCTGCAGATTTACAGCCGATTACAACTGAGAATTTTCTCAACAACATCAAATACATCTCTCCAGTTCAGTCTGAGCAGAATATAGATAGAATATTTCTGTTGACACAAATGCACTAAATCTGTTTTAAAATGTGTTCCAGGGAAAACATCAATTGAGAAATTGATATCAACTAGAGTTGATTAATGTATGAATTGTTTCAGAGCTGCATGCAATCTCCCAGCAATAGTTCTATTTCTTTACTTGAACCAGCTTGCCAATTATCATTATGCATAACTATGAAACTGGGACAAAATTTTGATGATGATGTTTACATCTTATCCAGTATGCACATAAATTTAGTCTAGTATCAAAAAAACAAAAAGCTGTCATTAAAGTGTCTTATGACTGGGTACAGAACAATACGTTCTGAGCAGCGAACAGCATTTTCAGGCATGTGTACATACCCCATGACAAATCTTGTTACTCATGCGCAGTAGTTGATTGTACAAGACAAGCAGTGATATGTGCCCACATAAAATACAGAGATGTGGGAATGAAGTCTGGATATCTAGCTCTAATATTACAGTAGCTGCCTCTGGTATCACCTATGCAGATTACCTTCATAAATCAAGTTATTTTAACACTGTTCTTTCAGAGTTTTGAAGGTTCAAAGGCTAACAGCAGAGCTGGTTGAATCTTGAAAAAACAGTGTTTGCAACTGTTGATGTGAATGCTAAAAAGCTGTTTTAAAGGATCTTATTGCTATTCAGAAATGTTTGCATGCATGGACTTCTGCATTCACATATGTTTGCAAAGTGACTGTTTTTCTCCAGTGAAGACTGCTTAACTCCTTGGAGGGATAAACTGGATTTTAATGGCACTGCATGTTAGGCTGGGAATTCTGGTTCCTGCAGGCCCATGTATGCATCTGACTTCTCCAACATTGACTTGACTCTGTAATAAACTTAATTTGACCATTGAAATAAATTATTCCTGAATCATGATTATTTTTTTTACTGTTGTAGATGTAAAAAACTTTCACAGTAAGATCCTAAATCTTGAGCTCTAAAAGAAGGATTACAGTTTCTGCTGTCTGTTGTAACAAATGCGATGCACTGTCTTCCTGAGTGAAGACCTTGAGGGCATCATGGAAGATATGTCCATATAAGAAGCCAGGCTTATACAGGTGGATAGACATATAAGCAGTAAAACTAAATCTCTTGCAGTGTACTACAGTGGCATTTTAAAATAACAGTATTTCAGCAGGCAGATAAAAATGTTTCAAATTTCTATTTTTTTTGACAGGTTTCCCAATACAAGTGAGAAAAATGACATTTGCAGGTAATGACGACTTAAGTCTTCTAAAGTAATCAGTTGAGATGCAATAAAAAGAATTAACAAACGTTCCTGGTGTTAAATGCCAAAAAAAAAAAAACAAAACCCAAACCAAAAAAGCCCCAAGCCTTGTAGCCAAAGGCTATACAGTCCATCGGGGAAACCAGAGTAGGAGAAAAATGCCTACACTCTGGCCAGTCGATAAAAGCTTTCTTTTCCTTCTCCATTTAGCAACCTTTTGCAGGGAGCTCTTGCAAATGCTTTTTGGCAGGGAACAAGTAGATTCAAATTATGAGGTTCTTTTGACCGTAGCTTTTATGCAAGGAATCTAATCTCAAATGAAAGTATTTGCATAAACGAAGTTACTCGCTGTATTCAGTCGTTAAGTGGTCAAAACAAAACGTTCATTTAGCCAGAGGAAGGAGCGGTAGCATCCTCCCCAGTGCAGGCAGGCAAATGCTTACCATGGACAGCACGTGTGGGCAGGAGTCCAGAAAGCAGGGCAGGAACAGCAGAGGAATAACCTTCGGTGCTAAGAGCATGGTTAACAGCTCAACTCACTATCCGAGGGAGCACCTGTTTCACAAACACTAGGTCTCTACATCCATTTTCAAGCTTGCACACAGTGCAGAATAAAAAAAAAAAAACCAACAACCTGAACTGCTACGCTCTGAGCGAGTATAATGCATATGAATTGAAAGCAAGAATGCAAATGGATGTAACAGCAATAACTCTGGAAATAATGGACAAACAAGCATTGCCACGTGCAAAATAAGAGAGAAATTGATCTGCTTTTAAGAACTCAATTGCGGGACCAATAAAAATATTAGAATGCTGGAAAGGCACTGTCAAATATAAAACACCTGTTTAACATTACTGCTAATTGTGGGTGAAGGAAATGGCCCCAGCAGAAATTAGTTGAAGATGATTAAATTTAACTGCAATGCTATATACAAAGTGCTACCCACTGACTGAATCAGAAATAAAATATGCTTAAAAGTGATACATACCACAAAACCAGGTTTAATACAAGGCATGAGCAGCAAGCCTCTGTGTGGCTAAAAACACATTCATATTTTCTGAAAGTTCTTTCTGTCTCACGTGTTGCAGAAATGCACAGAAAGCACAGTAGCAGGAACCACAAAATCATGAAATAAGGTCATGGTAAGGCTGAGTGTGGGCTGCATGAATGCTCACATTCTCCAGCACGGTGGAGGCATCAGGGTTGGTAGGAAACACACTCAGCCCACTCTGAGACATGAAGTGCCAGGAATCAATGAGATCAAAAGTAGTTAAGCGGGAGTGCCTTCCCTTAGTTTGTGTAAGGCAGGTACCTTGGTAAGCCAGCTCCATGCTTTCAGCAGAGCGTGCAGGAACCCCCCTGGCAGGTGGCCACTTCTGCTGGAGGCAGCTGCCAGAGACTTTTGGCAAGAAACATGAAAGTACCACTTTCCATTCTCTTTCCTATTTCTCCCTCTTTTTCTTTCTACATTATCTTGTTAGTACAGTTGGGGGTTTTTCTCCCTTGCCTTTCACTGAAAACTACCCAAACCAGATTATTTATTGGAGCTGCTAGTTCACTAATGGTCCCCTTATACCATATTTCTTAATTGAAATTTTACTTCCCATGCATTTTCTTTGGTAATGCCTAGAGCATACCCTTCCTCTCTGCTGTCAGTGCTCTTGAGGGTACAGCGACAGTGTTGAGGGATGACTTGCTTACGATCAGAAACTCATGAGTTAGCTGGAAGACCAAATAATTACCCAGATGTACAGCGGATCCTCCTTTTAACCTGCTGCCACCTAGATCACATTTCACAAGATACACATTCACCATGTCAGGCCTTTAAATTGCTTTCTGACAACTGTGCTTGGCACACATCTCTCCTCACTGGTGGCAAATACAAAACTGGCATTCCTTGTGGCGGATTCAGTTGTACTATCATTTTCCCATTAGGCTGAGGCAGATGGAGAGAGCTGCTTGTGCCGTGGCCCTCCTGTTCTCTATTTATGGTCCCTCAGTCGTCAAACACACTTAAAATTTTCTAAGAAGTTTCCAAGTGCCCAGTGTTGTGATCTGCTACAGAGAGTAACAAGGTGCTACTCAGCCCTGGTTACACTTGCTTTAGTGCTGGAACAGCATGCTTGTGGCTCAGTATCAACTAAACAGTCATTATTTCCAAGTATGTGCAACGTACTTATTTAGAACTACTGGAGCCTCTGGACATGGGGTGAGAGCTGTGTTTTTTAAAAGGTAGCTCTGTGTAACAGAGAAGCATTTCCTACCCCCCACACCCCAAAGAAATTAGGCAAGCACAAAGTGCAATGGAGCAGCTGCTTGACAGCCTTATTAGAAAACAGCTTAGAGAAGTACGTGAAAAATACTGTATTCAGCTGAAGCTGCAGGGAACAACGGATGAAAAATAATTAGCCGAGTCAGAAATTGGCTAAGACACTGGGTCTTCTGAGCCTTCTATTTCCTTCAAAATACAAAGGGATCTTTAAATAACAAGTAGTAAATGAGACTTTGTTTATATCTCACCTTAAAAAGCCACAAGCAGAACAGTGCACCCTAATAACATCCTTGGCTCAGAAATTATTCAGAAGCAAGGGGGCCATCTGCTGAATTCCCAGTACCATTTTCTGCTGTATCCTGGAAGATTTTCTTTGAAAGTTTCACAGCCAAGTCCTTTTCAGCTTTGCTAGGCCTGTGAGGTGTAGCAGTAAACCCCTGAGCAAATTTGGCTGCAGGTGAATATTACAGCATATCTATCATGAATGCAAAAGCTAAAACCAGTACACTGATCAATGCAATCTATTCAGGACTCAAAAATCCTGGAGACAGTATCATCAGTCTGAAGTATATGTAATGTCTCTGTATCATAATGCATTTCATTAAACAGAAATTTTCAGAGACAGAAAACTTGCTCATACTTGTTCAAAACTTGTTCATGAACATAAATTTCCAGATAAAATAAAAAACCTTAAAGCACAGAATCAGGTCTCTAAAATAAGCAGTTTCCTTCTTTGGCTTACTTTATCCGCAGTAATGTTGGCAACACGCTTAAACTCAGCATTCCCTTTCCTGTGCGAGTCTATCACAACACCATTGATACATGATTCACTGGTGACTGCTTCTAATTCCACTCTTTCTGAATTCATTACCACTAACTTCAGATCCCAGCTTCAGAGCATTCGTAACTAGTCCCTTTTCCAACACGTGAAAGTGGGCAAAGGAAAGGCAGAATTTTTAAAAGATTTTATGACTATGTCACCACATATCCACGTGCACAAACGAAGTGCATTATCTTTGTCACCCTCCATATCTTTTCCTTCCTAGTTCTGCTACAGTTAAAGATCTCTGTGCACATCAGGAAGAAAGACCAGAATTGTTTCTGACAAAATAATAGCAAAGTATGCTAAATAAATACTACAGAAACATCCAGACTGAAAAATCCTTGTTCATATAGCCATGAAATTTGATAAAGGTATTTAAAATATTCACTGCTGTTCTCATTTCGTAAAGCATAGCCTTAAGTCTACTGACATTTCATGGTCTGTTAATACAGAACACTTTAAATATAGAAAGGTACATGTTATCCATTAAAGACTATGTAGACTTATGCATAAGATAGCTCATAGTGTACAAATATAAGATTGTTTAACTGTACAAACTATAAAATCAAATCTTCAAGGCTACCTCCAAGCTCAGCATTTTAAAAATGACTGCAAGACATAACCTGTATCTTTCAAAATTATAATCAGGAGATATTAAATAAAAGCGCAAGCACAGCACAGGGAATAGAAATAAATGTTGCTTGCTTAAGACTTCCTTCTTAAGTTAAGAAGCGTTTAACTCATAGCTTACTGAAAATACAAATAGTTGGAGGTTTGTTTGCATTGTGTGGGGTTTTTTTCATGCTTAAAACAGTTTTACTACCTCAACCAATACTAAATCTCAATATGCATGGCTTCTGCATCCATAACGCAAAAATGTATCCAGGTGTTGTTGTGTGCTGTTCACTGTTCCCAACTTCATATACACTGATGAACAAGAAGGATATGGTGTGGAAACTTATAGGTTTAGGCACATGCAGATTACTCTAGAGAATCACTGCTTTCAGTATTTAATAGCAAACTATTATCTACTTTGCCAACTAAACATCCCTTATTTTTCTCTTAAATTCTGGACTCCCATATGAAAATATGAAACCAGCACATATAAAACAGTAGTAAATGCTAAATATCAAACACACAAAAGTAAAAGAGTTCTAGGGCTGCAATTTCCCAGCATTAATAAAACACTAATTTTCCATGTACCTTTATTCCCATGAGCTGCCCACCACTCCCTCTCCACAGTAAGCCTACCACCTCAAAAGCCTGCCTAGATTCAAAGAGTGGCCACTAAAAAAAAAGCAAAAGGAAATAAAGGAGAAATAAAAAAAAAAAAAGAATTGTGTGTGAAGTGAAAGTATTGCCTCAAGAATTAGAATGAAAGATAAGGATTGCTAAAATTCAGTCCTTTCTACAGAAATAGTCCCAAACCATGTAAAGCATCCCAACTCCAGGTCATGTGAGTCTCAAAACCAAGAGGTTTTCTCTTAGTGAAAACCAAGAGAAAGTGCTCTTGCTACTTGTTTCGAACTCTGGAAAGCTCACATGAAAGAATGTTTCTATGTAATGAAAGAGACCTGAGGTTATTTTCAACTTTGTAATGTTTTTCCCCTTTTCCACTAAACCCTAGATAGTTGGCTTCAGAAAAAGATGCTTCAATTTAAAGTAAAATACTCTAAGAAAAAAAAATACACCTTTAAGCAACAAAAAAATCAATACAATTATTTGTTGGTCTTTTTCTTTTTATGACATATTGCATTTAAACAAAAACTACTCCCAGCTGGTAACAGACCTATGTTAAAAACAATGATTTGTTAATGGAGTCGGATAATTACATTTATTTTGTGAAGTATTTAGACTGAGAGGAGTGGTGTGCATACTCAGTAGGTAGCTAGAAAGAGAGGGAAAGAAGTTGGAAAGTGAAGGGTTTGGAACATAACACTATTTGGAGAGTAATATCTTCTGATACTCCTCGACTGGAACATCAGCTGTTGAAGTTCTACTAAATACAAAGTATTTAAAATCAATCAGGCTTCTTCCCACATTAGATCTTTGAGGTCTTTTCCTTTTTATCTCTATAATTTCATACAGAAATCTCAGTTAACGTCTCCGGCACTTCAGGAGCTTCCACACACAAGGGTGGATCCTCTCCACAGATGAGAGAACACAAACACAGCTCAGCAACGTCCGACTGATGATACCTACGGCACAGTTGCGTTATACTGTGCACAAAAGATACAGCAGTACAAGGGAAGAACCTGTAGGTGCTGTATCAGAGTGCTAGCGTACAACACAGAGACTTTAGAAGTATAATGAAATATTTGTCGCTCTCCATCACTGAAAGTCAAGAAAGTGAAAGCAGAGACTGTCATCACAAGCAGTTTCCAAAACGTGTTTGGGGTGCAGGTATGTTACGGGGCACAACCCGGCACCGTCGAAGCCAGAGCGAGTCCCACCAGTGGGGGGGGGGGACGGGACCAAGGCGCGCCCCTGGTACCTCCGCAAGTCCTGCGCGGAGGATGGCAGGTCCGTACCCCTCAGCATTTCACATATTGAGACCCGGCACATTGTCAGGGAAAGTTCAGTCGCGGCTACGGAAACGTTTACAATGCTACTACCACCATCACTAGGTGGAGGAGAGGCTGCAACCCCCCGGCAGCGCCCCCCGGGGACCCCGCTGCCACCCGACTCCCGCAGCCTGGCACCCACTCGCCCCTGCGAAACGCCCTCAGCGACTCACAGACACCGTCTGCGGTAGCTCGACGGGTCTCTGGTCTCCGCAGGACCTCCCCAAACTTCACGCGTGTTCTGCCTAGATGTCGGTCTCGACAGGTAGTTCACAACGCGCCACAGCCAAACGCGCAAGTTCCTTTTTTTTTTTTTTTTTTTTTTTTACAGCCGAAAACAGAAGGTCGATCGCTCTCCCTCCTCCACAGCGTCAACACCTGGGACGAGGTACTAAAACGCGACACCTGCCTGGGACGAGGTACTAAACCGCGACACCTGGGGCCGACCCCGACCCCGCGGCTTCCCCTCCAGCAGCCTCCAACTTTCCTGCAAAGCGTCTGAAATTAACCCTTCCATCGGCACGAGCCCGGGACGCGGTCCACGGAGAACCGCAACTAAAGGGCAAGCGCTAAAGGGCAAGCCCTCCGCCCCGCCACCGCCTCCCCGCCCCGAGCCCTCGGCCCCACGCTGCCGGCCGAGAAACTTTTCC
>WEKW01008632.1:35162-48722 GCA_013389905.1 Sula dactylatra
CTGCGGCCGGAGGCGCGAAGGCGCCCAGGACCGCGGCGAGGGCTGCGCGCAGCCGGCCGGGCTGCCTGGACACCCTCCAGCTTGTGACTGTGCTTGTCCACATCGTCCCCCCGAACAGCCGTGAATTTAGGTGTGTGGTGTCATTTACGACCTAAATGATTTACGCAGAGTCGCAGGTATGAAATTCTTCCACCACTGAACAACTGAAACAGGTTGTTCTATTCCCCTTCTGCAAGAGGCGGGCGCGATGTACCTCGGACCCGGCGGTGCGTACTCAGCTCCTTTTCATCAGGTCGCAAGTACTGTCGCTGCCCTGCTACTTACCAAGTCGATTAAAAAAAAAAAAAAAAATCAATAAATCACACGGCCTTAGTAGTCACCTGCAGAGCTTTCATTTCTTCCAAGTAGATTACTTTAAACTGTGATAAGAATTACTTCAGATTTTTCATTTAATCTTGCAAAAGCCTGTGTTTTCAGATATTTAGTGAATGAAACTGATAAGCCACACATTCTAACTTTAGCCTCTCAAGAGCTATCTTTCTGTGAACAAAAAGAAAATCTCACACAAGCCACCAAACTGTATAGATAAAAAGGTCATGACAAAACCAAATGTCATAGTTTTGGCTGTATATGTAAAATAGAGTTGTACATTCTTCATATAGAATGCTTCACATATAGTATAAAATTTTATTACATGTGTGTATATGTACATATATGCAAATGGACAGATCTATTATATGTTTTATTAATAAATACATAATGCTATAGAGAAAATAAAATGTGTGTAAACTTGGAATAACCAAGCTGGAAGTAAGGTATAAAGAACACCCTTATGTTAACCATGATATTGTGATTTGCAATGTAAAACACTGGTGGGTGGGGGTCAAATTAAGCTGGCAAAACCCAGGTGGGAAATAAATAAAAGGGCTTGGCTCGCTGCGTAATGTGTGGTTGAGCTGTGGGACTCCTTGCTAAAGGGTGTTGTGAGAGATAGATTAAAGTCACATACATCAGTAGAAATCAGTATTTGGGGCCTGGGAGCAATACAGTGCCCACAACAGACCTGTGGAGGACTTTTCTGAAGTAAGAATTTATATTAGAAAGTGCCTTTTGAGAAATTGCACTACCATACTGAAAAAAGTTATCCACTCTTAATTTGGTGGCAAAAATGAGCTTTTATGATGATTTCCTCCTACAAGTCACAGTTGTGCGAGTGTCTTGAAATTTATTCTTGTTGGCATAGTATTTATATATTTTGTTAACTACAAGTTCTTTCTGAAATTACTCCTCTGCAATCCTGTTAAAGGTAAAAAGTATTAACTTCAGCTTGAATTTTGGTCTGCAGCTTGACTTTCTGAATATACAGTTCTGGAAGTAAAGCATCTTTTCTCTCTGGCAATGCAATGAACTTTCCAAAACTTTGCTTCTCTCCGATACAGCTGTTGTTTCCCAGAACAGAAAGAGAATTTGTGTCTCATCTCAATGGCTTGCATAGAGGTCTCAGTGCCTTTTCTGTTGTGAAGAGATATGGAAAGTCCTTTGCTCCATGGAGCTGGTGATGTTCTATTACAAGGTGAGGAGGAGGGTACAGAAGACCCACACCACCTGCACTCAATTGAGATGTGTATTTGTGTGTTGCAGCTACGCAGACAGACTGGCCAGTCCATGTCACCTGCAGAGGAGCTTCAGCAGAAGCTGAAAGTGTGCAAGAACTTCACTGTAGACTAAAGGACAGCACTTTCTTCCTTTAAACTTACGGAGTCTTCCACAGTTCATTTACTAAGATTGTATGAAAGGGAAATGATTTGCCCCAGAGTAGGTAGCACAGTACTCATCTTATCCTGCTGAGAAGGATGATGTGCTCAATTGACCCTGCTGTGAAAAGTAGAAGTCATTTTAGGCTCACTTCACTTTGCAAACTCAGGGGAATAGTTACTATGACCACCAATCTAATTTATAAACAATCTGTAGGACGCAAGCCTGAGAAAATGAGATTAAGAGTTGTCAAATGGAACGATTAGATATTAATTATAGCACTACCTGAACAACCACTCTGGTCTCTGGAGATGCTGCACCTTCTTCTCTTTCATCACAAGTCATGTAGAAATATTAGCCTTAACTATTAGTAGTTTCATCTGGGTCCAATCCTTCACTACCTTAGGTCTCATGAAATAATTTTCAGCTGAGCACAGTGGATGTAAAATACTACCTTTCAGAACATTATGCTTTCTTCGCAGAAGTGTTAGTGAGTTTTCAGGATGCAAGGAAGTGGAGAAGCAGGTCAGCTGTCACTAAGAGATGATGATTAGAATAATGAAATGCTCTCCAGTTCATCTATCCTCTCAGTTTACACAGGTTTTTACCATTAATAAAGATTACTTAGCGTTTATTGCCCTCCCAAAAAAATCTGTAAGCTTTTTCTAATTATTCTTTGTAGGGATTGTCCTCATTGCACAATGTAGTGTCAAATTGAAATACCCAGCCTAGCTCTAAAGCCACTAGTTCTGACATAAACACACTCTGAAAATCAGGCAGCAGAGAACCATATTAATGCAGTCATATTACTTTTAATGGTTGAGCTAATTCGGATGGTTCTTTGCAGCATTAGACAGTACAGTACAGACATATCCTTAAAACCTTGTCTACACTGTGAATTTTATTTAAATTGTAATTCAAGTGTTGCTCCTAATATGGGTTCCATCTGCACATAAAGTCGATTATACTGGTATTCTCTGTTGTATAGGTAAAAACTACAGTTAGCATGATTTGCCAGCTGCTAACATAACCATTACTCAGTGTGGATACAGGCTAGATCTGCTCAAGGGCCCCAGCCCTAAAATGTTTTCCACAGTCCCCTTACCATGCTCATATAGAACAAAAACATCCTTCCCCATGCCTCCAGACATGAGAAAATTCAAAGAGTGCAAAGAATCTTCTGGCACTACACCTCTAGAAATTTTACTTTAGCAATCAAACAAGAACAGAGGGTGTGTAGACACACAGCTTGAATACTGTTTCACAGTCTGGTTATTCTCACTTGAGTTAGTTTAACACAAGATGTTTTCCAATGCAGAAGAACCCAAGTGAACCCTACGGTAAGAACGTACCCTACTACGGATGTGATTCTTACAAGCAGTCTTCCTCGCAGTACTTTGAGTGAGTGAGTGAGATCAACATCTTAGCAAGACAATTCAGGTATAAAAGCACACGGTGAGGTTCCTGATATATAACAGCAATCAGTGCCTTAGTGCAGCTTTACGGTATATGTTATCTTCAGATATAATGGAGATTTTAAAGCTATAAATCAAGTCCTGGCAATATATGCACATCTTTGGATTATAACTGCTTAATCTACATATTCATCCACCCTCAGTTCCTCTAACGCATCCACCCACCTCTAACTCTTCTCCATTTTTGTGGTCCATAACTACAGCTGATTCCTCAGGGTTCACACAAAAAGTGAAGTCCTACCCCACTGAAACTAATGATGGTTTTTGAGGTCAATAGAACCAGTTTCCTCTGTTTCACCACTTAAGTATGTTTACATATGGTGAACACTTACAAAAGCCTCACATATACTATGGCAACTTTAGTTCTCCTATTGTTTTACCTGAAAAATATTATCTAATATCCCAAAAGAGCCCTAATTCTTTGTGGTTTAGAACCATATATTAGAAATAGTCAACATTTCTGTAGACCATGTGAATAAATTTTAGCATAAATGTTTGATTTGTACTTTTCAGGGCAGCACATATTTTGGGGAACTTTTAGAAAGTTTGATTCTTATTTAGAGCTCCTGCTGAACGTAAAAATACAAGGTGAGATGGTCTGCGTAAAGCTTCTTTGTTTTGCTTTCAGCGAAATGGCAGCTTCAAACCTCTGCTTTTTTTTTCTTGAATCTTAAAAGACACCAATTACAGTTTTTTCCAGAAGTAAGTATTAGTAAAAGCTTCATTATATCTGCCTTTATTTCTTAATTAATTTAGATTATTTTAGTCCTTCCCTACTTTATCCCATTTGAAGTAAACATAATATTGCTTATCCAAAGATTTTTAATCCCAGGCTGCCTCTTTTTATCTAAATAGTAGTTGCATTCCTCTTGTGAATCACTTACGTAAGCAGCTTTCTATTACCCAAAACTTGAATCTGTCAAGGTTTATACACTTGAAACATTGATGGCTAAGTTATTCCACACTCTAGTCCATGCAGAATCAATGACACCATTTTACTTTGGATGGAGCTTTCTGGAATGTCTAAGTGCTGAACAATCCCTTTATAGCCTACAGCTTGCTATTAATTGTGTAGCCAGCAAATACAGTAGTCTTCATGATGATCAAACTGAAGTGCATGTGTATACATCAGTGAAGAGTGGTAAATCATGCCCTACTTTTCTTACAGGCTCATGCTCCACTGGTTTCAAGAAAGTCATATAGTTGAACAAGAATCTCATTCAAATAATTCATCCTTACTCTAACTTTTCTTTGCTATAGCTCTTACGTGACAGTCAGCAACCTCTCTGCATTGGTTTGTCTAGCACTAAAAGAAGACAATATAATGTTTCCTTCAGAGTTATTGTGAGAATTGCTCAACAGTGTAGCAACAGTCATAAAGGAGAATGCTAAGTATTACCAGGTGATATTGGGGAAGACTGCTGATTTCATAATCAGTTAAAAATATGCAAGAAATCTATTATTTTCAGAAGGTTGCTGGACATGCCATTCGCTGAAATTAATAGGTCAGTAATACAAATAGGACTTCAATCCTGTATTAACAAGAGCTCAAGTCTTCCAGAGTATGTGTCCAAAGATGTAAACATATCTTCAATTTTCTATTCAGATATATTAATTGGTTTCTTCCTACCTAAATTAGGATGGACATAGAAAGAATAATGACAAGTAGCCACTGATATGAAAATTATATATATCGGAGATCCAATTCTATTTTAGTAGCAAATCCTTTTTTTTTTTTTTTTCAGGAAAATGATATATGAAAGAGATGAAGGTGTAGCAGTGTTTTCATACACTTGCCAATTTATTAACTTTGCGTAAATATTTAATGCATCAATCTCTTTCTAAAGGAAGAGTATGGTTTGCATTTCAAGTCTTGTAGTTTTGTTACATTTTCTTACTGCTAAATCCCACCAAAAATTTCAATTATTTGCTGGACATCCACAAGAGAGGTGATTTATGTTTTTCATTGCTGGTCATCAGGCTGATCTCCTGGGGTTAGCACTGTATATACTAGTGCCTTTAATATCTGAAAGGTGAGTAAATTTATTGTATTTTATTATTAGGAACCAGAATTGAATATTAACTGGAGCACAGCTATTTTAAAATTACTTTAAAAGAATGTAAAGGGAATGAAAATACTGCTTAAGCTCTCCGTGGATAGCCATGATATCCACAGATAGCCAGAGAGGCTGTTGGCATATGTTTCAGCCACAGAAACATTAGTTTCAATAATCAACATAACCACAGCCGTCAACCCCTTTCCTACTCATACTCATTTGTTTCAAGGTGTGCTGCAAGGACAACCATAATGAAGCAGCCTAGGAACAGGAGAGGACTCCCATTGCAAAGGAATGATGAAGGCAACTTCTGTCATGTAGATTTTTCCATTGGCAGAGTGAGGCTCCTCATTTCTCTTGGTATTGCCTGCTGTGGTAGCTTCTCCTACAGTGCCTCAAGGAACATACTTACATGCTTGCACTGGCTGTATGCTCATACACACAACTCCTACAGTGACTTCCATAGTGTGCTGGTTTTGGCTGGGTTACAGTTAATTTTCTTCATATTAGTTAGTATGGGGCTATGTTTTGGATTTGTGATTAAAACAGTGATGATAATACAGGGATGTTTTAGTCACTGCTGAGCAGTGCTTACACAGAGTCAAGGCCTTTTCTGCCTCTCCCCCCACCCCACCAGCGAGCAGGCTGGGGGTGCACAAGAAGTTGGGAGGGGACACGGCTGGGACAGCTGACCCAACTGATCAAAGGGATATCCCACACCATGTGGTGTTGTGCTCAGTAATAAAAAGCTGGGGGAAGAAGAAAGAAGGGGGGGATGTTTGGAGTTATGGCATTTTGTTTTCCCAAGTAACCGTTATGCATGATGGAGCCCTACTTTCCTGGAGATGGCTGAACACCTGCCTGCCAATGGGAAGTAGTGAATTAGTTCCTTGTTTTGCTTTGCTTGAGTGCGCAGCTTTTGCTTTGCCTATTAAACCGTCTTTGTCTCAACCCACGAGTTTTCTCACTTTTACCTTTCTGATTCTCTCCCCATCCCACCAGGGGAGAGTGAGCGAGCAGCTGTGTGGTGGTTAGTTGCTGCTGGGGTTAAACCATGACACGTAGACTATTTCATCTTGATACGCTAGTATCACCCTTTTTGTCTTGCACTAGTATTGCCATAAGGCATCCATAGACGGTCAGGACATATATGTTGTTTTTTCTCTGGCTACATCTTCAGCCTTTGGGGCTTATTGATTGGCATAAGATCACGTACAGTTTACAAATGACTCTCCAGTCATGTTTGTCAGAAAAGAAGTCACGTTACTTTTTACAAAGTGAATGAGAATTCAGCTTGAGAAAAGAGAGGGTTGAGGGGGAATGCTTGAGATGTCGTACAAATTGGATAAAGATCACTGACCTGGGAACTCTATATAGTCTGGTCAGAAGAAAGAAATGACAAGTAGCTACATATAGTTTCTGTATGGAGAGTGCCACTTAGTACAGTAGTTCACTAAGCTCCTTCAAACAGAAAATGTTAAGGAGAAAGCAACTCTTTTGTATAACTTGAGAAGAAATAAAAGGATGCAAAGTCTGTTAAGTGTCAGCAATAAAATGTATTTTAAATATGTGTATATATATTTTACATAAGTATATATACATATTACATATATATTAATTTATATACGTATAAATGTGTCCAGTGTCCATATATTAATGGAATAATATAGAAATACATATTTAAATTTTTTAAATGCTTAAAATATCAACACCTATACCAATTCATTTCCTGTGCTGTTTTTCTCTTTTTACCCACTTCAGTGAAGTGACATTTTATATTTTTTTTTTTTTTTTTAGGAAACTCAATGACAGGAAGGCGATTTAGCAACCTTCAGCAAAGCAGTACAGAACTCAAGTCTGAGGTGTTCACACCCATTAAACCACTGTACTACCTAAGCTGTCTCAGATCTGCATGTTTCCATGGAAGTATTTATTATGCACTACCAAGATCACCCTGTTAGTTCTGTATGTAGCCTGTTGCCAGCATTTCATCACCTGTCCACGTTATTACTTTGGCAGACAACCTTTAAAAAGACTTTACAAAGAAAGATATGAAAGGCACACGAGAAATGTCAAACTGACAACAGCATTTGTCAGCTAGTATCCTTGAATTCAGATGTTTACTGAACATGGAGTCCTTCACACCATTAGGTGTCTATGAAACAATGGTTCTTTTTAAGACTGACACCTACATACTTTCTCTAAAGCAGACAAGTATACTAAGAGTTTTTGGAGTGTATTATGGCCTAGTTTTATTCCTTAATAGATTAAAACATTTCAAGCATTTTGTAAATTCTATTCAAGTCATTGCAAAATTTTCTTATACCTTGAAGAAAATTCAGAATACTGTTGTAATGGCTTAAATTATACTAATAACAGAAAAAGGAAACTTGCTACAAAATCAAAGGTGAAATTCACTTCCAAATAAAAAGCTAACACAAGAATGTCACAGCTCCTACTTCCACCTCGGTATCTCCTAAAATGTGTATAAGTGGTTCATGGGCTTGCTGGCATCTGCACAGGTGTGGTTCTCATATGGTTTCATCCAAAGTATGGTATTGTAGCAACTTGCTTATAGACAAAAATGTCACAGTTTTCTCTGCAGAAATAAAATAGATGTTTGTTTGAAATATAAATTCAGCCTCTATTTTTGCAGTCATTTTGTGTTCTAATTATAACAATCTAATTTGTAAACAACACATGCTGAGGTTTTGACAGTGAATTTCTGATGAAACACAGAGTACAAATTTTAATTACATACAGTTCTAATACAGTGAACACTGCAGCATTTCTGTCATCTTTGAAATGGTAACAAAATGTAAAAAAAAAGTTTTTGAAATATGAGCATGAAGGTAATGAGATCAATAAATGTCAGCTAGAAAAAGTAATCACAACTCTAGAGACTCACTAACCTTTCTACAAATTCCAGAAATAATAGACTGGCTTGGATGAGGAATTCTTTAACAATGAGAAACTGATACAATTATAAGGGGGAAGTGAGCCAAAGACTGTTGAATAATACCAAAAGCATTGCCTTTTTAGGTAAATATGAGAAATTAATCAATAATTTTGCTTTTCCTCCTGTGATCCTCACCAATGCACTTCCCTTTGTGCCTTCTGATTTTGAGAGCAAAGTATAATAAAAACACATATGTAAACCCAGAGTTAAAATATGAAATATGACATAAAGTGCAGTAAGACATAATGGTTTTCTAGACTGATGGCCTGATCCTTCTCTCAGGCAGACAGAAATGTTAGAACATTAATTGACCTCCATACAAATTCCAGATACTTAACAGACCCAAGTTTTTGTGGTGCATTGTTTCTATGTATAATTTATGCAAACCGAGAGCTTAAGGATGAATTAATTCAAGACAAGAAACTGTGTGCTATGTTTTAATGCCCCATGGTAGAATCTAACTTCTGTAAGAGAAAACATATTTCATATGCAGAGTGTTAGATTAAGTAATATTTGAAATGGTAATGTTGTTGGGGTTTTTTTTTTAATTAAAAGTGCAAGAGGCATTGAACCTGAGGTGAAAATGGAGGGGAATAAAAAATTTTCTCAAACCAATGCAGATGGGCAATAATTTTTTTTGAATGAAGCATACAATTTTCTTGAAAACATATTAGCATTTTATGAAGGATATGTGAAATTCACTAAGGATTTATGTACATAACAAACTGATTTTAAGGAAATTGACTTTAAGAAAAGAATGGTAGAGATAACATGGAAATTCTTATTTTATCATCAAAGGTGGATCTTGGGGTTTGGTTTTTTTTTTGCCTCAGCATTGATTGAACCTTTTTGGGTGTAGATAACAAAAATAGATGGGCAGAGACTGAGGTCCAGTCATTAGAGTCCCACAGTGTTTGCAGGCAAAGGTGTGCAATTTTTTAAATTATGATTTGCAAATGGTAACACCAGCATAAAACCAGCTAGGTATATTAGCAGTTTACATTTCATCTTTCAAGTGTTAATCTAAAGTAATAAATGCAAAAGGACTCCATATAGAACATATGAAGTATTACAGTATAACCATTTACAGTATAACCATTAACTTCTATGATCAGTAGTTTCTACTTTCTATCATTCTTTATGTCCTGTTGAAATAAAAGCAATTGAAGAACTAAGGCACTGTCTGAATTTCTCCAAGTGTCTAATTCCATACACATACATTTTCCCCTTTGCTTTGCTTCAAAAGACTTTTGTGAGCTGAATTGTTCACATATGTACATGTATGTATAACATTTTTTATGCATAGCATTTTACATATATACATGCATATAACATTTTGCAGGACTGGAGTTCCTGGATGAAAGTAGCTCTGCACCTAGTGTGCAACCCAACGTAAAGCAGCAGGTTGCTGTGATGACACCATTTTCTTTTCAGCACAGAGCTATAGAAATGAATATTCTGAAAACTGAGTCAATACATTCTGCAATCCTGTAAGCATTAAGTCCAAAAATGAACACACTAAGTTTCTCCTCAGTTTACCTGCTTTTCACATGTGCTCATGGAGATTCCCTATCCCAAGGGTCCTTATGCTGCAGTGATTTTTGATTGACAGAAAGTCCTAATCCAGCTACCATATTTAACCCATTTCCTCCAGAGTCTGAGTTTAAAATAACACATCAAAATCCACAGCCATGGCTGACAAAGGCAAGACACCCACTGACTGCTAGAGGTACTTTAGCAGTAAGTAATACAATAATTAAGTCTAATATCAGTTGCTATTGCTAATCCATATAAACGCTTGCATCCTGCCTAGTTAGGAATTTGACTAAAATGGCTTGTGGAACATTATTTTTTTCTGGATTTCATGTCACCTCATGCTTAGTAAATATTATCAGCTTCTTCCTTGAGACACTCTGGTGGTTGTTGAAGGCAACTCCAGGAGCACAAACTGGATTTCACATCAGTTCCATTGACCAGGACTTAGCATAAAAGTGCTGTGGCACCAGGAATGTAGAACTGCAGAAAGGGACGTTCAGAGGAGCTGCTTCTCTGCTCCAGCCACCCATGACTGTGGGAGCAGCCGTGGATATGTGGATGTACATTAGATGACTCACAAGTCTATGTAGCTTTGGAAGTTGCTGCTGTCTTAAGAGAGCAGGTATGTGTGTGGATGACACAGGCGCAGCCCAAAGCCAGCAGCAGTTGTTGGAACCACGCTGAATCCAGGTAAGCAAGAAGCTTTCAGTTTTCAGAAATACAGACTGTGTACATGCCAATTATAATGCCGTGTTTTGTGTTCCATCACCCCAAGACCCCGAGACTCAAACAGGAGCTGTATTAACGGGGACCATGGTATACAGCTCTGGATAGGAAGCTACGTTTAAGGATAAGAATCTTTTCAGCCTATGATTTTGAATGAAGTGAGTTTCAGTCAAATCAATTTTTGCCTGTAAAGGCTTTTCTGTAGCACACCCTCACACAGGATTGCTCAGAGTAGTCTAAAGGAAAGCTGGCTGCAGAGAGCTGCAGAAGGATCATGCAGGTGACAGGGCAGTAAAATGGCAGATGAAACTCAGTGTTAATAAACACAAAATAGCATGTATGGGAAAAATAACTCAAACTACACATACACGATGTTAGTTAATTACCTGTTGCCACTCATGGAAGAAAAGTGAAAGTTTCTGGACAGGGTTATCCAAAAATGCCAGCTCATTGCTCAGCAACAGTCAAAAATGCCAGTCAAATGTTAGAAACTGCTAGGAAAGCATTGAAGAACAAAACAGAAAACATCTCAACACACTCTGCACTGAAAGCAAAGATGAAACAGACTGGGACTAGAGAAGTAGGAATGGTGCACAAGCTGAGCTGCAACTTACTCTTTCCAATTTCTCAATATGCAAGAATTAGAAAAAAAACATTATGAGGAAGCAAGCTTAAAACAAAGAAACAAAGAGTTTCATTGTATAATCCATCATCAGATTACGAATTAATTGCACAGGAGGTTTGTCAGAAAAAAAAAATGGACTAGACTTCTTTCCTGCTATTGGAGAAAAAGGTCAAAATGCACAATCAAAATTAAGAATTCCATAAACTACTGATTTGCAAGTGTAGTAGCTCATAGGAGAACACGGACAAGTTTAATTTTTCTTGGTTTATTATACTTTTCTCTGCTGACCATTGTCAGAGAGAAGATATTGTACAGTCTAGCACGGAAGTTTTTATGTTCTTAAATTACAATGCAGTTATAATTTCTAGTCCAGATGATGTGCTACTCCTTATTTAAATCCTGGGTATAATTGCCATTCAAAGTGGCTTTGACAGACTGGAAAAATGAGCTGACAGAAACCCCATGAAGTTCAACAGTGACAAAAATAACCTCCCACAGCCAGGACACAATAATCCCATGCAACAGCACAGAGTGGAGACCAACAGGCTGAAAAAGAGCTCTCCAGAAAAGGACCTGAGGGCCCTAGTGAGGAAAGCTGAATTGAGTCATCAGCCTGTCCCTGTGGTGATGAAGGCTAACAGCATACTTCTCGCAAGATTGTAGGCAACAGGTCAATGGATGTGATTAATTCCTTCTACTCTGCACTTGTGAGACTGCACTGCAGTGCTGTGCCCAGTTTTGAGCTTCACAGAATAAGCAAAAATTTAATATGCTGGAGTAAATCCAAGACAGTTATGGGACTGTAGCATGCTGGACAGAAGAAGAGAGTGAGGGAGCTGGGTATGTTGATGCTAATTATCTAGAGCTGTCCTGTAAAACAGAGCACTGCTGCAATATCAGGGTAGAAAGTGGGAGGAACTTCATATTTGGCATCTAGCTGACTTGCTTTCTAAATATCTCACTTTCTGCATTCACTGCACACAGTATCTCAGTGATAGAAAACCAGAAAGATCAATGGAAACATAGAAGAAAAAGTAATGCACTTTGAAATTAGACTTCCATCTGATACCTCAGTGTAGGTGTCTGAGCTGTGCTCGATGGCTACCAAGAGTGCAGACAGGGACCATCCATCAGCTAGGTTTTGTACAGTACCAGTCATGAAGGGTCTCTTTTTGGGCTTGAAAACCATTTATTTTTTCAGATTAATTTTGTCCAAATTATAAAATCAAATTTTAAATCCAAAATACAGACACATACACACACACATGCACGTTCATGCTCCTAGTCAACTGTGGCAGTGGAAAACTTCTGCTTTGATGTTTTAGCTTCAAGAAAAAACCTTTGCAATTGCAATGGAATGATGATAATTGAAAGTTTCCTCCATGACAGGTATTTATAAACCTTTGAGATTCTTAGTACCTAAATACTGCTATTCATTGATAGCATTAGCTCTCACTTCATAGAAGCGTAGTATCTCCCTGACTCCTTAGGGGAAGACAGGTTCCTCCTGCTGTCAGCCTGTAAGAAACAAGGTTTCTGCATGGACAATGAGGACTGTCCCAGTTGACAAGTGCAAAATGGAGGCAGAGAGAAACCACACTAAAACAAATTCCATGAAGGATCTAGAGCCAAGTTGAAATCTGGATAGATCTATATTATCGTAATTTTTTCAGAGGTACTTTTTTTTCAGATAGCATTAAGGAAGATCTGTTTCTCAAGTTTACCACAAGATGGAGGTGCTGTAACTCAGAATCATTCATTAAGTGATCAGGAAAATGGTGGGTGTTGTACAACGGGCACTGTAAAATTTTATGGACATATTTAAGAAAATAATCAAAAATAATTGTATGCAACTGTGCCATATTTTGTTATTAATTTATTTTAAGCAAATTGTGTAATGACATAGCCAACCTTCTGTGAACCAGCATTATTTCAAAATGCAGCAGCTTCAAATTTGCATTTGAATTACTGAATGCTGCAGATACTGTTCTGAATTGCATATCCATTTGAGGTGGAGCTGGCTGAAAATGAAAGTTCTCCAAAAGCAGCCAAAGTGGTGATTGCAAGAGTCAGATGGGTGCCACCTTCTTGACCATATTATCCTGAAATGATCTTTCCCTAAAATAAGCCTTCTGGAGCTTGGTAACAACCAAAAGAGATGATAAAGGATTTTTTTGTCTGTAACAAATATAGGTCTGATTGTTCTCACAGACCTTCGCTCTGACCTCCATCAGAAGATCCAGGATGGTGTTTGCCATCAAAAGGCTTTGAAATTGCTTATTAATTCATGATTATAGTATAGTTCACTTGCTTGTAATAAAAGTTGCTGAAGCAGAGACAGGTAAGGGAACCCTCATTTGAGCTTACTGCACAGGCCCAGCAGATCACGGAGACGAGCTGTTCCTCTCTGTCAAAAGCTTTGCCTCA
>WEKW01008632.1:49147-69274 GCA_013389905.1 Sula dactylatra
AGAGAAACACTCCCTCTAGGTCCCACTATACAAATACTGCCTTCACCTGCACATCACCCCTTTCCTCAGAGCAACCACATCGCATGATTTACAGGTTGCACAGTTCATGCGACCACAGTTTACTTGATATAGTCAGATTCATTTAAAGAGATTAAGATTCAAGATCTGAAAACATGTAGATATCCCCCTAATGTAAAATAAATTATATTTCCATAGCAAGAAAAGCCAAATAAGAGTGTGAGGAGGAACTGTATAACTGTTGTAGACAGTATCAGAAGGCAGAAAAATTACCGTATGGCTTCACAAGGGAGGATGAATTAAATTTGAAGTTCTTAAAATAGTTCTCATAGTACATGAAAAAACAGTGAATGCTGAAGGTCTTTACAAAACAAATGTACATGATAGATTGAAATCATATTTGATACATCATTATAGAACTACTATAGGATCCACATTTTCTTTCATTTTCAATTCATTATTAAAAATGTGAGGTAAATTGCCAGAGATGTATAGCAAACAAAACTCACATGGTTAGGGAATAAAGAAGTAAAAATGTATCAGGGATTTCAGTTGTAATAAATCTCCTATTCACAATGACAGATTGTTGCTGAGCAAGCTTGTGATTTACCACATACCATAAATAATTTGGTTTAATTTTTCCTAATTCCAAAAAATCCCAGAAAAGACACTAAATCAGAAAAGATTTATTTTAAATGAGTTTCTAAATGAAATTCTGTAGACTTCCTTGCTATCACAACAAAATATTTCACATCAAATATGTTCTGACACATTGAATAATTTTGCAATCTACAAATAGTTGTAAAATAACTCAGTGAGGCTGAATCTGCATTTATTGATTTAAAAAACGTTTCCAAAGAATAACCAAACAAACTTAGCCAGAAAAGTTTACATCCAAGTGCTTCTAGTGTCTCTTTAAAACTACAAACCATAGTTAACAGCAAGATAATACATATTAAAAATAGACGAACATTGTAGGCCATATAATTGCCTAATTACAAAAGGTCATTCTTCATCGTAGCCGATTTTTACACACTACATTTTCTACATAGCTTCTTGTTTTTCAGAAAGTAGTTGGCAGAGGTCTTTTTATGTTGTTTAGGAGAAAGCACAAAACATAACACTGATTTTTGATGTGCAGCTGTTTGCTGTGGTTCCTCATCTGAAACTGATAGTATATAAATGGATTTATAGCAATGAAGTGGGACATGTGTTGTACCAGAAGAAATCTGTGGCAAAGATGAGGTTGCCAGTTGTTCAGGTGTGAATACAACCACTGTGTCTCCCCAAAACTATCCTTGGTTTATACAGATGCACCTCACCACTGAACTGTCAAACAGGCTCAAGAAGTCCACTCCTGTGGCACCTGCATAGCTCAGGAGGAACATGCTTTGTGATAAAATAACAGCTCCTTCAACTAATATTGGGGTCTTCATAAAGACATCCAGCTGATCTGGAGACAAATCTTGGGATTTTTTTGTGACTGTGACTCTATCAGTACCATGACCTGAAGAAATTTCATTCTTTTGTGTTCTGCAGTTGGGTCAAAAATGCATGTGGTCAGTTAGAGAGATGGCAACTAAGCTTTTTAATCCACAGTCACTTTGAGAATTATAAATTATATAACCATACACATGGGCACAGGTATATAGTTAAGGAGACTACTGTGGGTTTGATTATTCCCATGAAATAGATACTGTGTATTTTTTACATCAAGATTTTCATGCATTCTAAATTGAGGGTTATATTACTTAAATTCTACTGATAAAGTTAAAATGCTGTACAATTAGGGGAAGACAAGCCCTTCAGATTTATTTATATCCTACCTAATGCAAATGTGAATGTTCTTCTATTCCATATAAATATGCAATCACTTCCTTGAAACTTGCTAAGCTGTCTGCATCAGCAGTTTCTCATGAGTTACACAAGTGGCTCATCTTTGAAAAAAAACTGCACAGTCTCCCCTTCACCACCAAAAAAACCTCCATGGTAATGTAAATTGCAGCTCCTGGCAACCACAGGTGAGCATCAAACAACACAAGTTACATAATTATATTTTTGATGACTGAAGAAGTGAGCTAAATCCTAACGTTCTTTCCCATTTTTATGCAGTTTTCAGTAGAAGTTCCCGCAACCTTCATCCTAAAATGACTTGAGGAAGAATGAAACAGGAGGAATCAGCATTGGGCCACTTTCAGAAAAGTAAAAAATATTAGGTAGCAAATTGGAGCAGCAGCCTATCTATAAATTGATTTTTGATGTGNTTAAATAATATATATTATATTATACATTTATATATTTTTAAAATATGTATCCCCCTTTTTGCTGAAAATATTTGTGATGTTCAACACAAATGTTTGTACTGTGTTGGCCAACCCAAGCTGTTTCACTAGCTGTAATCCAGAATAGAATTACGGATCCTGTAGAATTCTTCTATTGATTTATTTTTTATTATTGGTACACATTTGCACTAACTTAAGACACATTTTAAAATATCATGTCACTGATGTTTTTATCAGTTTTTAAAGGTCAAGAGATTTATATCTTCATCTGTAGATAGTTTTAAAGTCTTTTCTTTACCACAGCTCTGAAAGAACAGGATTCAGGTATCATCCCTTTATTCTGATGCACCAGTAAAAAAGATATGGCATCACTCTTCACTTAAGTGGGATAAGAAAGATGTGGTACTTCTGCCTAAATTCTATTTCAGTTACAGTGGAGAACTATTACTTAGAATTGACTTGGGAATAGATTCAGCATGAGACCAGCATTTGGCACAGGTTTCCAGAAAGTTCTGTTCATTCCTATGAAATGAATAAAAGTATTGGTGATAAGTCAACCTGGGAGATAATTCAGGAAGGATTTTGATCCAATGAACTCTTTGAAAGTTGCTTACCTAGAATTCTGGGACTGAAATCCAAAGCCTGATATTAAAATTTTTTATTGAACAATCCAGAGGAGACCCAAAGAGCATGAGAAAGGAAACAAAGGAAAAATGCAGAACACATTTACAGACCTCTGTGTCCCAGAGCTACAGCTAGAAAAGTGGTGTGCAGACCTTCCAGCGCTGCCCCATGGAAACATATTATGTGTGAATGACTGCTTTGATAAGCTGCACATATGTTCCAAAGGAAGGTGCCAAGGGCCTCCCGAGCTCACCTACTGCAAATGAACAAATCTCAAGACACTCTTTGAAGACCCCTTGTTGCAAACCTTAATATAATTAACATTTGTGCAACTTCTTTGACAAAAATGTGCTAAATACCATTCCAAGAACACAGAGCATGATTGTTTATAAGGCTTATATAATTTTAGTGTTAGTTAAAGAAACATTTTAGCACAAAAGCAACTGTGTATTACTACAGTTTTGCTTTGGCACATATGCTAAGCCTTAATTCTATTATGTTTACTATGAAGATGACCAAAGCCCTTGCCAAGAACAGGACGCCACTGTGTTAGGCAGCTCAACAACTGTTTGATTGTGAAGATTAGATTTCTGCTTTACTTAAATTGACAGTAAAGTATCATTATGCAGTGGATATGGATGTATTTACACTTTATAATGAGCTTTTAAAATTAAGTGGTTGTTCACAGTATGCAGCAGTATTTCGAGGATTTAAAAGGCAGTGTATTAATAAAGATGAGAGCTGTAGAGGGTGGTGGGGGTTTTTTCTGAAATGGAAGCAGTTCGGTTGCAGAAGTAGTTCTGCCTTATTGAATTATGAGACACCATCCTTGTTTAAACTGAAGAACAACACCAGGAAGCCTTCTGACTGAGGAAGTCGTGCAATATTAGCAGTACCACAGCTGGGTTTTTTACCCTGTAGTTGTGGCAGGACTTTAGATTGCTTTTTTTTTTCCCCACAGTAAACCATTTGTGTTTCTACACCTACTCAGGCCAGTTGTTAGAGAGGATACAGTTTTATAAACTGAAGAAGAAACCTCAAAGGTAATCAAATAACTCTTTAGTCTGTTTTCTTCAATTCTGTCAAGTATAAAATATGAATATGAATATTAATGGGATTAAGGTGGCTTTTGTATGTAATGTGCAAAACTGGAAAATCAAGGGCAGAAGCATTATGTCTGATTCCTCCTGCACAGAAAAGGAATGACATTAAAGACAGAAGCTCCAGAATAAATAAATTTAACAGAGGAATAGTCTGCACTGAAAAAGCACTGAATTTCCTACTGAAAATTGTGTTATATTTAAGCAAAGCCCCTGATGAATTGTCCTGATGTTCTGTGTTGGGTAATTGTTGACACCTTTTGTTAGCAACATGCAGATTACTAGATGATGCTTTATAGTAAATATAGCCAATTAGAATTTTCCATTCATAGCACAGTGTCACATACAGACCCCGGTCAAGGCTCAGAGCCTGTCTGCACCATGCTACACACAAGTGATGGAGGCACTCCCAAAGGGACAACTTCCGAGGCATCTCTTGTTTACACATGGCCCATTCCAGCTCCAAGAAAACATATAGCTCAATGACAAAGCAAGGAAAGGAAGTAAAGCAACAACATGAAAGAAAATTGATTGAGTAAAAATAGTGTATCAAAGATCCAGGCTTCCTCATCTGCCTTGTACATGCAGACATTACAGACCTCCAGGTCTATTTGAGAGCTGTTATCCACTGCCAAGAGCAGTGGACACATAACAGAACCTGCACATGCACAAAGGCAGAGCTTGTACAGTATGTATTTACTTATTCTATACGTCACTATGAAGAACAGACCCCCTCAAATCAGGGAATCTTTATGGCAGAGACCAAAGAGAACACCAGCTCTCAAAATCTCATGGTAAGAGCATAAGAGCTGGCAAACTGGAAAGTAAAGGAACAGAGGAGCAAACCATAATCTTCTTTAGTTGCTTTACCGTTTACGAGGCCAATCTTGACTGAAACTGGGGAAATGCTGTTTTAATTGGAGAGTAAATAGTGCTCTCCAGTTAAAGCTGTACTTTGAAAACAAGAACCCTGAAAATTTGAGCTTAGTGGACTGGGCAGTTCAATCTTCTCTAACCCATGGTAAGAGACAGTATGGATTTGTACATACCTTAGAAAACCAGCTGTGCTTTGGAAATTATTTTTCTCCTTTCTCACACCAAAACCATCTTTATCTGTCTACTCTTTTGCATAAACAGAAATAAGATGGAGCTCATAGACAGCAACTACTGTCTCCTCTCACATCTGGCAATTTGCAGACGCACACATTAGGCACCATATTGAGGGAATGTATTTATATAATTTTTAAGGAGTTATTGGCTTCTTCTTTTTCTATTTTGAGCCTAAAAGAATGAGGATCAGGAGAAAGAATATGGTATGTAATTACATTTAATAAAATAAAGGGAACTGTTTGCTAACAGCTTGTTAACAGTTTGGTAAGTGCATTATTTTTCTTTTTTCAGTCCAGACAGTAGCAAATCTAGGTTAGCTATTGTCTCCAGCCAAAATGTACGGACAGATACAGACGGGTCCTATAGGACACTGATGGTATGCAGCTGTTCCAGAACGCTGTTCCAGACACTCTGGGGTGAGTGGCATAAATTGGGAAGTGGAGCCATGCCTGCAGCAAGGGCTGGGGAACGTGCCTGGCACACACTCCTGGCAGCCTGGATGTGAAATGTGAGGGTGGCTCTCAGAGTCTGGTCGTGCCAGCTTGTAAGCAAAACAGTGTGTGCCTCCAGGATAGGTTCACTCACAGATTTATTGGTGTATGCATAGCTATGCATAGTATTGATACCTGCCACAGGTATATTTTAGTTAGTGAAAAATATTTTATTCCCCATATTAATTTGTGTGGTTAGTCTTGGGGATAATAAGGATATCTATGTGAGAAAGCAAAATCAATTGTGTAAATCAGAATTCTACCCTAAAAATGTATCTCCACAAAAGGCTGGGACCTGAAATAGCATTTTGCTGAGACTATGGGTTCAAAAACTGTTGACTTGGGGCAAGATTCATTGCTAGGCATTTAACTTAGGCAAGAGATTTCTTGCTTTTACCTCAGAAGGATTTCTTCTGCATCCTAGATATATATTTAGCAACAGCCTCTGCCACATCAAGATACATTTTTACATGTTTACAGTATTTTTACTATTGGAATTTGAATGCATTGCTGTCTGATTGCATAGCACTGTACCATACAAAAAAAAAAAAACCATAATATTTTCATCCTTAACCAATATCATTTATGTCAGCAAAAAGATTACCAGCCCCTTAATGATTCATCCCATGTCCCCTTTTTGTGACTAGCAGTCTATGGGAAGGGATCATTCTGTAATAAATGTCAAAAAGCATGTTTTATCTAAATAGCTCAACATACTCTGCTGACAAAATTTAGTTAAGGATAATTTATACTCTTCAGTAGCCAAAGCAATCTATGGGTTCTTTTAAATTGCTTTTGTCTCCAAAATAAACTCAGTTGGCTTGCAGCATGAAGCAGAATTTAAAGCAATATTTCATAAATCTGTCACTGAAGATTAAAGTAATCTTTAATTTACAAATGCTGTTACCAGCTCTGTATGTTTACTTTGCAGAGCTTTGAAAATTCAAACGTCTCTCAGGCCTCTAACCAAAGCCACTCACAACCTCACAGAAAAAGAACAAGAAGGGCCAGAAGCTGTCAGTGTGGCTTCTGTAAGTCTCCACTCACTGGTATTTTTCTGTACAGCTGAACTAAGCAGCATGCAAGAGCAACCTATGAACACAGGAAAGGGACCACAGAACCCTTTTCTTTCCCATACATAATTAGGAGCTTGAAACTTTCCCATGTTCCTTGTATATTGACTGAAGGTAGATCTGGACCACTTCCACTACGTACAATCACTAAGCCCAGCCTTTCTTGTTCACCCATTAAACTCTCATCTCGCCCAGATTCTGATTACAACAATGGCCTTTCCTCTGGCTTTTCTTTTGCCTTGCTCATGCCTTCTGGGAGCATTGGTATTAAGGCCATTTTTTCTTGCTGATCTTTAGCTGTTGTTTTCCCTCCACTGCTCCCCCTCCATGCTCAGGCATAAGTTAAATCTTCCTTTCTCATGCCCTCATGGATTATCACTACCTTGTTTATGTCTCATGTTGATGACAAACATCATACAGATGTTGACTTCCAAGAAGAGCTGGTTGTTCTGTTCAGTGAGAAAAACAACCAGAAGGCAACTAATTTCAGTGTAGGGTTGAAGCAAAGCAATTTAAAGAAAACATAACCAACATATTTAAATGGAAGGAAATAATTTTGAATTAAAGAAAGCATGCTCCCAACTAGACATTTTAATAAAGCAAAAGGCTAAGTTGACAAGGTGATTTAAACAGTATTTACAAACCCAGCAGTGAAAGCAGGCTCTGCAGTTGAGAGGCTGTGAATCTTCTCCAGTGTATAAATATCTACCATATACAGAAAATCAGTTTCACCCTTCCATATCCCATTGCTGGAACAAGCCTTAGCCATTAGTCTATGTGGTATTCTGGGTGTGATGTCTTTCAGTTTCTCAGTTGCATTTTGAAAGAAGAGTTAAATACCGTTTTAGACAAAGGGGAAAAAGGAAGAGAATGACTCCTTGAGCATTTACCTACTGGATGAACTGAGGAAAGACTCCGTCTGCACAAGGATTGTCTGTGTCATAATTAATGGGCACAAAGACTTCTGTTTCCTGAATGTCTCTTAAATCTTCTTCTGAGTCTAACCTAAAAAGTCCAAATGAAACTTTTCAATATTTCTTTAATCTTTCTCTCTTTTTCTTCTCCTCCTACTGAAGTTTTATGCTTACCTTTATAGATCAATAAGCTTTGCATCCAAAGGAAAAGCACTGTCCCCACCTGCATTTCCAAAAAATATTTTTGTGGGTTTATTTATGTTACTACTCATGCCACCATAGCAATTCCCCATAATTTCCAGGGAACTACCCCACTGAATACATCCCAGCCTTTTGTCTAAACTTGGCCATAGCCAAGAAAACAAGAAGGAAAACGATTTTATTCAGATTAAGTTGCTGGTGTGCCAAGATCGTTGCCATTCAGCGTGACCTCATTGTTTCCCTGCAGTTTCTCCTCTGTGGCCATGTTACACAGAAATGGATGGAACTCCAGAGTGAGGAGTTTTATTTATTCTGTGCTTGCATATCACCTCACATAATGTGACATGCTCAGGAACAGGCAATAATGGAATAAACAACTATACAGTGTTTGACAGATGATATTAAGTCATCATGCACTGCACTTAATTACTAAAAGCCACTGAATACATGCAACAGTTCTGTAGACTAGGTTATAGCTTTATTAAAGTTCAAACAAAATTGTTAATATTTGTTCACGAGACTAATCCAATTTTTGCATAGTTTTCACTTAAAGTGAGGCTGAAGCATTTAGGCTGTGCATTTTATTCCCACAGATTTCACCATTTAGTTGGAGCATGAACAACTTTACAGATGCAGTTACTGGTGCATGCAAGCTTTGCACACTGCTAGTCATGGATTTATAGAATCACAGAATCATAGATTTGTTTAGGTTGGAAAAGACCTTTAAGATATTAAGCAGAACTGGCCCCAATACTGAGCTCTGTAGAACACCACTTGTGACTGGCCACCACCTGGATTTAACTCCATTCACCACAACCCTTTGGCCTGGCCACCCAGCCAGTTTTTTTCCCAACAAAGAGTACACCCATCCAAGCCACGAGCAGACAGTTTCTCCAGGAGAATGCTGTCAGAAACAGTGTCAAAGTCTTTACTAAAGTCTAGGTAGACAACATCCACAGACTTTCCCTTACCCACTAAGTGGGTCACCTTGTCATAGAAGGAGATCAGGTTAGTCAAGCAGGACCTGCCTTTCATAAACCTATGCTGACTGGGCCTGATCACATGGTTGTTCTGTACGTGTTGCATGATGGCACTCAGGATGATCCACTCCATAACCTTTCCCAGCACCAACGTCAGACTGACAGGCCTGTAGCTCCCTGGATTGTCCTTCCAGCCCTTATTGTAGATGGGTGTCACATTTGCTAATCTCCAGTCAAGTGGAACCTCCCTGGTTAGCCAGGACTGCTGATGAATGATTGAAAGTGGCTTGGTGAGCACTCCGCCAGCTCCCTCAGTACCCTTGGGTGGATCCCATCTGGCCCCATAGGCTTGTAGATGTCTAAGTGGTGTAGCAGGTCACTAACCATTTCTGCTTGGATTATGGGGGCTTCATTCTGCTCCCCATCCCTGTCTTCCACGTTAGCAGACTGGGTATGTGGAGAACAACTGTCTTAATATTAAAGACTGAGACAAAGAAGGCATTAAGCACCTCAGCCTTTTCCTCATCCTTTGTCACTATGTTTCCCTCAGCATTCAATAAAGGATGGAGATTGTCCTTAGCCCTCCTTTTGTTGCTAATGTATTTATAGAAACTTTTTTACTGTCTTTTATGACAATAGCTAGATTAATATTAGCCCTTCTAATTTTCTCCTTGCATAATCTCATGACATCCTTGAAATCCTCTGGAGTTGCCTGCCCCTTCTTCCAAAGGTCATAAACTCTTTTTTTTTTTCCTGAGCTCCAGCCAAAGCTCACTGTTCAGCCAGGCTGGTCTTCCCCACTAACTCATCTTTTGGCACATGGGGACAGCCTGCTCCTGCACCTTTAAGATTCACTTCGTGAAGAATGTCCAGCCTTCCCGGACTCCTTTGCCCTTCAGGACTGTCTCCCAATGGACTCTGCCAACCAGTCTCCTAAACAGGCCAAAGTCTGCCCTCCAGAAGTCCAAGGTGACAGTTCTGCTGACCCCGTCCTTATTTCTCCAAGAATAGAAAACTGTCATCATTTTGTGATCGCTATACCCAAGACGGCCTCCAACCATCAAATGACCCACAAGTCCTGCTCTGTTCACAAACAAAAGGTCCAGTGGGTCGTCTTCCATAGTTAGCTCACTCAACAGCTGCGTCAGGAAGTTATCTTCCACGCACTCCTGAAACCTCCTAGACTGTTTCCTCTCTGCTGTATTGTATTTGCAGCAGATATCTGGTAAGTTGAAGTTCCCAATGAGAACAAGGGCTAGTGACTGTGAGACTTCTCCCAGCTGCTTATAGAATATTTCATCTGCCTCTTCATCCTGGTTGGGTGGTCTATGCATTACTTGCATAAAAACAGATTAGTGATAATAACTGTGCATTAGTTACTTAATGGACATAATTGTGCATGTGGAAGTGAAGGCTGGGTTTCTAAAAATATGGTCTATCACTAGTCCTATGAAACTTTCTTGTTTAAGGCTCTATGGACATTAATTTCTAATGTCCACATCTTTCAAGGCAATGAATTAATCATTGCAGATGCTAATGAGACAGTGAAATCCTCTCTACAATACCAAACTTTGTTGATGTTGAAGAATTCTAACCTTTTGTCTTCAAGTCACACAAGTAGTGTCTGTAACATGGGAAAACTGATTCTGTTTGGGTTATCCTGCCTTCAGCTTGCACTCGTCATGGTTAGAAAGTAGCTAAAAAAATAAAAACGTAGATCAGATGAACTAAAACCCAGGTGAGTCAGACTCTCTGAAGGACTGCCTTCTGATACTGCTAGTTAAATGGCATGTGAAAGAACATGTAGATGATAGCAACTATAACTTAGTTACAACTTTCTATCAGTCTTTGTTTAATGCAAAAGCCTCCTGGAATGAAGGAGCTCAGAGAATGTAGTTGTAATGATCTTTGTTTAGAGGGAAATAAAAATCAACTATCACCACAACAACCAATGAATTAATTGTCTTCCAAAAAACACTGAAGGATGATGTCATATAACAGAGTTACATGGCAAAATTCAGTCTGAAGGTAGAACCTAACAGTATCTGAAGATCATTTCAGTAATTATACTTACATTTAAAAAATACTTTAATTGTGAGTGTTATATTTTGCATTCTCATGCTCAAAGATATAGGAAACTTAATTTACAACTTTCTGAAAATACTTCTTTATAATAGAACTGCTGGTACAACCTTTACTTTGCTAAGCATTTACCATGATATAAATAGGTATCTTTTAAGTATGTAGTTTTCTAATATGAAAGTTATGCAGCCAGCCTTTAAAGTGCCAAATTAAAATTTACATGACAGAAATTCACAGGGGTGGTTTGTTTATTTTTAATTTCAATTCAGTCAGAGGTCTATTGTTTAGAAAGTGGTAAATTCTAAGGCCTTTTCCTTTGGTATACGAGCTAGAAAGTAGCAATTTAATTTTTTACAAATGAAAAAACTCATTCTGCCAGTTTTAGGTAGAATAATGGTCCTGTCAGAGAAAGGATATTCAAGCATGGACAATACACGTTATATTAAAAATACACCTCATCATTATTGTAAGTATCAGAAAACAGATTGTTCTAAAAATGAGCATAAGTTAAACATTTTCTTATTCATTGCATTAAGCATTTTAGTCAGTACCTTCCCAGATTAAATTCCATGAGATAATTACAGGGCACAAAAAGTCCTTTTAACAAATTCACTTTTTTTTTTTTTAAGTAATTTATTCATGAAAACTGCTGCAGATGAAAAAATGAATGTCTCAAAGGCAATGCTGTTATAAAAGACAGCATTGTGACTCAGCACACTGTGAAACAACCTGTAAGTCCTGGTCACATATTCTTTTTCCCTCTCAAAGCAGGTTGCACTGTTACAAATGACCAGACCAAGCAAAGAAATCTAAACACAAGGGAGGTTAGAAGATTGCCTTATCACAATTGGAACATTTCAGTGAATCACTTATTAACCCAATTCTAACCCCTTTTCCATTATTTTTTTCTAAAACAACAGGTGGTTGCTTTTTTTAAATTCTGAAATATTAGAAAAAAACAGATTTCAGTTGTATTAAAACCAGAGCTATGCTCTAAGCCACGGTGTTCACTTTCTTCGTGGATTTTTAATCTGAAAGTAATGACAGCTAAAAGAAAGGTGATTGCCTTATAGTTTATAATGTAGGACAGCATGAGGGCAAAATTTTGTCCACATATTTACAAGAATGAGTCAATTCATACCTTATGTCTTTTTGGCATTTAATATCTCTAGAGGTCTTCATTAATCCCTTGCAAAGTTACAAGATCCTATATACTGTGCCAACGTGATGCTAAGAGTTAGTGTCTTCTAGTCACTGGAACCCAGGAGTTGTGCTCATGGGTGTGTTTTTGAGCCCCAATATGTATCTAGAAATCCTGGAGTTTGTAGTTACTTCCTTGACAATGAACAAGTGCCTGTTATGTACTAAGTGGGCGGATGACTGGGTTAAAGCACAAAAACTAAATAAAATAAAAATACTCTGAATGAATAAAAATAAAATATTCTGAATTAATGGATAAATTGCAAAATGTGAAGAACATTCGAACTATGATTTCATAAATCACCTTTGAAGACTGCTAAAAGTTGACTATTATTTGGTGAAATGATTCAGGCTGAAGTAAATGGTGCAGCACAATTATTAAAAAATCTAAAATGATCATTTATGTGTCAAAAGGATGACTAGCAAAGGAAAAGGCAATTTCACAAGTAAGAGGCTGTTGCATGCTGATGCTTTACAGACTTATGCAAAGCAGCCTTTTAAAAAAAAACCTGTGAGTGCACAAATGTACACAGACTATTTTAGGAGCATTATGCAGTGTTTGTAATAAAGATGACCTTGGCACATTACAGTACAGGTTGAAAGAAAGCATGCACTAAAAATACCGTTCTTACCTGGAACAGTCACAGCCTTATACAGAAGAAAAAGATACACCCAGAAATATGATGAGCCCAACTATGTATTCAAGCAACGCATACAAATTGTGATAAAAGGTTAAGTCTATGACAATACAGGGAATGACAAAACAAGGTTACCAGACCAAAATCTACTCAGTTGCATCAGTACACACTGGTATTACAGCAATATTCAGCATTTGCTTACACAATACAATTAAACAAAAATGGTAACACTTGGTCAGATCAAAGGTTCATCTCATCACCCCCTGTCTCTGACAAGGGCTGATAATGAATGACTGGAGAATAAAAAGAGAGGCAGGATATAACAATATTTCTCCCTGTAATCCTCCAGCCCCACATGTCTATGGTTTATGGGTTTTCTTATAGCAATAGTAATATCTTTGCACTTCACGGCTCCTGAGGTTTCACAGTCTCACAGTATTATTTCTTCACCCCTGTTGGCTTGCCTACACACCAGGAAAACAGAAGAGTGAATAACAACCAAATAAGGAGCTGTTTCTCCCCTGAGTTTTCTGTAGGAACATGATCTTGTAAAATGTATTGCAAACCGGGATTCGCAAGCTTAATGTTAGTGTGGATTCCCACACCGAAGGCTCCAGGTACGGCAGGATGCAGGTTAGGGCTGGTACTCACATCTGCAGAGCTCTGATCTGCACCGCTCTAAATGTCCCTCAGGACATCATCACTCAAGTGAAGGGGAACCAGCCTCTTAGAGTGTTTATGGAGTTTCAGATTTACTCTAGCAAGCTAATAGAATGAACTTTAAAAAAAATCATAATTAACATAGTTAGACCAAGAATGTGTAGTGATCTATTTAAATTTGAAATGATGTGAGATCTAGGCCAAGGACAACCTATGAGAACAGATAATACAGGGAAAAACTGCACTACATGAATTATAACCAGAAAAAATATTACCCAAGTGTTTTTATATTAAAAGGTATTAGCTGTACATGTGAGAAGCAAGTTATCTGCTTCTTTAATAAGCCTAAAATATTGATTTCTCATTCTTAAGTTTTGTCATTTTAATGTTGTACTGAGTGTTTTCTTTCATCTGAATTACAAATAGTGTCTTGAACGTCTTAGCTTCAGATTTTAAGTTTTCCTATTTCCTCAACAGTTTAGTAAACAACAAAGTTCTTTGTGTTCTTTTGTTCAGAGTCTGAATTTTGCAAAACAACCAGGTTTTCTGGGGCATGTCAAAAGAAAACTGAATTAATCCTGTAATTTCTTCTATTTAGGACCAAAACAACATTAAAGTAATAGATGACACTATTTATCTTCACTCAGATTCAGCAAAACACTCAAGTTAATCCCATTCACTTTACTTCAAAAAAAACCAAACCAAACCAAACCAAACCAAACCAAACCAAACCAAACCAAACCAAACCAAACCAAACCAAACCCACCAAAAACCAGAAGATGCCTGTCTCAGATCTTAGGTGCTTTAACACAATTACCAGTGAAATCAAATCTTAGCAGAATTAAGTGATCAATTCAGCAGGAATCCAGCCAGCCACATCCAGAAAGGTCTGTCCAATGCCTTATCATCCTCTGAAAGCCCTGTCAAACAGATGCCCTTTGCAGCATGCTCAGAAGGTCACCAAATTCAGCGTGCTTTGAAGCAAGCTGTGGAAGTGCTTGTTCCAGAGTCTGAAGCCATCTAAGATGGTGCCCTGCCAGTCACCTTTAAAACAATAACTAGAGAATTCCAGCTACAGTGGCCTTGCTGACTGCAGCTGCTGCTGTCTGGCCTGGAGAAGGAGGTGATTCCTCATTCATTCCCACCGATTTCTGAAAACCAAAGGGTCACGCAGTTTTATTCAGTGAAATGCATGTTTCTAAACATAAATTAAAAGTGCTCACAAGTATCAATTGAACTGCTGTAGACAGTCAGTAAAATTATTTTTAACATTTTAAAAGAGACCTCCCTTTTTGATGACTGTTCTCATTAACATCATTCTATCTACCTGCATGCATTACAGCAGGCAACTTCATTCTGCTCATGCAGAAGTGTGATTAGGCAACCTAAAATGCCTTTTGTCTATTTATAAATATAAAGGCTCTGATAGCTTAATTACATTAAATGTGTGTTTTGTTATGTGTTTCTGAAGGTTTAAGTATCAAGGTGTTCTCCAAGTTAGAAAAACAATTTGCAACTACAAAAGTCTTCAAATTTAATTATGAATGCAAGCCTTGGCTCAGAAAAGCACTTGAGCACTTGCCCAAGTCCCATTGACATTGAGATAAACAATCTATTAAAGAAGAGCAAACTTTCAACTTTTAGTATCTAGAAGCAGCTTTCACACAGCTTGAGCAGTCCTTATCTGTTTTAAGCTTTGACCTTTGCACGTGGTGATGGAAAAGGGAAACTGTAATTGTGCTGGTAGCAGGGAGATTGATATGCAGAAAGAAAGAGGAGTCTAGAGAGCTGTGGTGGGGCTGAAGGGAGAACGACAGAGATTGTTGCTGGCCAGCACCTAGGCACCACCCAGCTGCGTGCTCACTTCCCCTTCCTGCAGGACAGGGAGAAAATGGAGGGTGAGATGACTCATGGATTGAGATAAAGACAAATTTATGGTGAAGTAAAAGCAGCATGTGCAAGCAGTCAAAGAAGGAATTTACTCATTACTTCTCATCAACAGGCAGATGTCCAGCCACTTCGTGAAAGCAAGAGTCTTAGCACTCATAGGGGTTACATGGGCAGACAAACACCAAACCACAAATGTCCCCCCACTTCCTCCTCCTTTCCTTGAGCTTTTATTGCTGAGCATGACATCAGGTCATGTGGTCAGTTAAGGTCCCTTTGGTCAGCTGGGGTCAGCTATCCTGGCTGCATCCCCTCCCAAATTCTTGTGCACCCCCAGCCTAATTGCTGGGGGGAAAGAGTGGAAGAAAGAGAGAACCTTGATGCTGTGCCAGCACTGTTCACCAAAACACTGGTGTGTTATCAACAGGTTTTTAGTCACAAATCCAAAACACAGCACCATACAGGCTGCAATGGAGAAAAATAACTCCCTCCCAGCCAGACAAAGTACAGGGCCAAAAAGTCAAAGTGAAATACCTATCCAGAGAAAAAGGTGATATGATGTAGAATAGAAATACAAGGCAGAAGTATAATATGCTGCCAGTGTAAAATTATGAATAATTTCCCTGAACTACTGAATAGCATGTATAAATAGTGGAAGCAAGGCCAGCTGTGATCCACTACATATATTACTACATTGCCCACACTGAAGATAAGATTAACCATGTTGGCTTTCTTCACTGCTTTGCACAATCTCCTTATCTCTTCTTGCCAGTGGAAAATAAAGGCTGAAGTGCAGCACTTATACCTTTAATTACAACATTCCTCTTGATAAGCAATAAAAACATTCATTTTCCAAATGCAGCATTAGAATGAAGAATCTCTACATGTCTTTACAACAGGAGTTCAGTAACAACTAATGTAACTGGTAACATCTTGCTATGTTTTCACACAATCTTAGCCAAAAGTTAATTGTTTTCCAGGCAAAAAGGACAAGTGAAAAGAGCTGTGAGGCAGCTAGTTGTGGATGTTTCCATCAAAACCAAGTGTGAAAGCTGTGTGCCTGCAGTGCCCATGGCTATGTGAAGAATTTCCAGAGGAGTGCTGTAGTTTCCCAGTGCAAATTCTGCTAACCAAATATCAACCCAAATATGATTTTAGCCATCATCAAACTATCTCTACAAGGAGAGTCCAGGAGTCCAGGGGACAAAAAGCTGGTTATTTGTAGGAAAATGAGACCTTTTAATCGGTTCTGTCTGTATCCTCTCAGAGATATTTTTTGTCTAACATATTACATGTACTATTGTCTTGGGTTTCCCTGGCAAGGTTTTGGTAGCAGGGGGACTGCAGGAGTGGCTTCTGTAAAAGTACACCAGGAGCTCCCCCCATGCCAGACAGAGCCTGGTCCAGATGGCTCTAAAATGGACCCACTGCTGGCCAAAGCTGAGCCCATCAGCAATGCTGGTAGTGTCTCTGCAATTGCATATTTAAGAAAGGGTAAAAAATGCTGCACAACAGCAACTGGGAGAGAGTAGTGAGAATATGTGAGAAAAACAACTCTGCAGGCACCATGGCAAGTAAAGAAGGAGGGGGAGGAGGTGCTCCAGGTACCAGAGCAGAGATTCCCCTGCAGCCCGTGGTGAAGACCCTGGTGAGGCAGGCTTTTCTGCTGCAGCCCATGGAGGTTAATGGTGAAGCAGATATCCACCTGCAGCCCATGGAGGGCCCCACGCTGCAGCAGGTGATTGTGCCCTAAAGGAAGCTGTGACACCGCGGAGAGTCCATGCTGGAGCAGGACTTCTGGCAGGACATGTGGCCCCATGGGGGACCAACACCTCAGCAGTCTGTTCCTGAAGGACTGCACCCCATGGAAGGGACCCACACAGGAGCGGTTCATGAAGAACTGCAGCCCATGGGAGGGAACAACATGCTGGAGCAGAAGAAGAGCGTAAGGAGGAAGGAGAGGCAGAGATTCAGGTCCCATTTCACAGAACCATAGAATCATAGACTCATTAAGGTTGGAAAAGACCTCTAAGATCACCAAGTCCAACCACCAACCCAACACCACCATGCCTCCTAAACCATGTCCTGAAGTGCCACATCTACACATTTTTTGAACACCTAACACATTTTTTTGAACACCTGAACCCCATCAAGATTCCCATCCCCCTGTGCTCCTTGAGGGGAGGAGGTAGAAGAGTTGGGAGTGAAGCTGAGCCTGGAAAGAAGGAAATGGCACAGAAAAGGTGTTTTTAGATTTGTTTTTATTTCTTATTGTCTTAGTCTGTTTAATTGGCAGTAAATTAAATTTATCTTCCCCAAGTAGAGTCTGGTTTGTCCATGACGGTAATTGCTGAGGATCTCCCTCTCCTTATCTCTCAAGCTTTTTTTGTATTTTCTCCCCCCTCCTTTTGATGGAAGGGGCGTGAGAGAATGGCTTGGTGGGCACCTGGTGGCCAGCCAAGGTCAACCCACAACAACCATTGTGAAAACAACAGAAGAGAGGTGGAATTAACGTTGCTTTATTCATCATATGAAAGTAAGAAATGTGGCTTTGTGAACACAAAATATAACACAAAAATTTGCCTGGATCTTATAGGATTCATATTTCTAGAATGTTGGCTTTAAGATCCATAGCAATCTTTTCATTATTATTATGAATTTTAATTACATATGTGAACACTCAGAGAAACACAGGCCACACACTAATGCCACCAACCTAAAGCATTTGTCAAGCAGCACTCACCAGCTAAATCAATGGGACTGGTTGTTGTCTATTAACCTAGGGCAGCATCCTACTTCTGTACTTCAGTAAGAAACAACACAAATGATCAGATGAGTCATTTATCATAAATGGTAGAATTAATTATTAAGCTTAAGGAACATGCCATGTGCTAAGAAAAAGCTGGTCAACTATGTGCTTCAGAAAGAAAATACCCAAAATGCAGAAACCCCAAAACATATTCCTAATTTAAATGCATTGGTAGCATTGTTAATCATTTCCAGTTCACTCCTGCTTTGCTTCTTTGCCTTTCAGTTTTTCACAGTCCTTAAGACTGTGGAAAACGAAACGATACATCAAAACCTTCCTTTCCTTTCTCAGACTGATGGCGAAAAAGTCAGCTGGGAAGGAAAAGCATTGTGCAAGCAAAAACCAGACATCAGCATATCCTGATCTCTTTTATGCCATTCCCTGTCAAGCTATAATTTGTCTCTTCCTATCTTCATTGTCAGCAGGGACTAATTTCTATGTTGGAGGGTTTGTCTTCCTTGTGGAGCTTGATGCTTTCTTTTTCCAACTTTTGGCATAATTATATTTGGAAGCTGCAAGAGGGACTTCCAAAGTAGTTTTAAAATTCTGTCTCATTGGGAATCCCTGAAAATATGCCTCCTATTCGCCATACAAAACAGTTCAGATACATCCACTACAGGGAGTGCAAAGCAGTAGGGAAATATTTGGACATACTGGCTAGCAAAGGTACTAGCAGCAATCCAACAGCATCCATAGAGGTGGTCCTCTAAGCTCCCATACACTTCTCATGCTTCCTAGGTGGCTTTTATGCTCCTGTGGTAGATCAGCCTCCTGGCTGACATGATCATCAAGTTACTTAAGTGAAGGTTTTAATTGGCAAGGACAGTCCTTCTAAAAAGAACATTTTCTGCTTAAGTTGGTTCTCGATACAAAATTATTTGCTATCCTTCTGCTGATCTTTAGCATGACAAAGCATTAGCAGGCATATGATTAACATCTCTCATCTTTTATGAAAAAAATCTGCACACCCTGTAAAATGCTATTCTACATTGGATTTGCTCTTTAACAGAACATCGTCCACAAAATACAAGGCCAACTTCAAGTACAATGTCTTGAACAATAGCGTGTACTTCTACTCTTTCCCCAAAAGCAGTCCCTCAAAGTAGGATATTAACAATTATAATATTATTTTGTCAAAGGGTACTGAAATAGGAAAAGACTCCTTTTCACGTGGAGTACATGCAGAAATGTGATATATTATTTGTGTGTATATACACATCTGAACACACGTAGACATATATATAAAAACAACGATGTTTCATTAGATTGTCTATTTTTGTCTCTTTTTCACTTTTAATTCACAAAAGTTTATTTTTAGAGACTGAGCTCTTTGCTGTAATAGTCTGGGGTCTGAGTCAAGCAACGTTGAGAGATTAAAATGGCATTGAGAATAAAATGGCATTAAAATGATGTCTTCATTGTATCTACACTTCAATTAACAATTAATATCAACGTACTATCACGCTTCAGCTGATATCACACTTCAATTAACAGTGTTGTTAGAAGATGGGTAATTTTTTCCTTTTATAAACTTGAAAGTATGATAAGGGTGTCTTACTGACCTGGGGAATATGTGACCAACCAAAGTCAAAGAACAGAAGACAGGGGCAAGGCTGCAAATGGCAATGTTTTTCAATGAACCATCACTCAGCCAACTGAATACACTATCAGATAAAAGCAACCAGCAGGTTTATACTTTGTCACGTCTAAGATTAAACCTACTTAATACTCTTCTGAAAGCAGATATTACAGTAAAACCCTTAAGAAAGTAGACTGCTCAAATAATTAATCTTTCATGTGTTTTGCATATAACAGTAGTTGTAATTTCTTCAAGTTCCAGTGAGAATTTTGTCAGTTTAATTTAAAAAAACTTTGTACTAAGCATGTTTGCTTTAATCACGCTTTCAGCTCTTTGGGGGAAGTCAGCTGAAGCATGAAAATGACATTTAATTTTTGATAGGGATCAAAGAGGAAAAAATCAGTGACAAGACCAGATTGTATTTTAAGGCACTATTTATTGCTTATTATTTATAACAAGTTACAAAGTGTTACTTTCAT